>JAPVLO010001474.1:0-128378 GCA_027257055.1 Cephalopachus bancanus | reverse complement strand
TTGGACAATGGACTGTGCCGTTGCCATGACGATAGCTGGGGCTGAAGTAAACTGAGAGTTTCAGCACATACAGAAACCAGGAAGGTTCTGCTTGACCTAAGGCAACATAACGAAACTATTATCACAATTATAATGTTTAATTTTAACCTAAGGGAAAACTTTCTAGCAAGAACAAAGGCTGACTAACCAGTTTACCAGGAAATAACAGCTAAAAAATATCTTGAGAAGGAAAAAACAGTTTAAGAAAAGAGGGAGAAATAGAAAATGATTCTGCTGTGAATCTCTTTTAATCATAGTTCAATTTTGTATATTACTGTTATAAACTTTATTATTATATAAGTACTGGTCTTTATTCATACGCCAATATTGTAGTGATCTCCTTGTGTCAGAGACAATATTCCAGATGGGCCCTTATAGGCCTACATACATGTAGCTATAGATGTTGGCTCCCAACAGTTTCTTTTGTATTACAGAAGAATATTAATTTGATGAGATCCCACTTGTCTAATTACTTTTTACGGCATGGGTATTTAGTGTTCTGAAGAGGAATAAGTTTCCGGTTCCTGTTTCAATAATGGCGTCTCCTGTGTTTTCTAAGATTATTATAATTTGTTGTTTTACGTTTAGGTCTTTGATCCATTTAGAGTTAATGGGTATGGTGATAGATAGGGGACCTCTTTTAATCTTGTGCATATGTTCAGCCTTTGCCCAGCACGCTTTACTGAATATGTTCTCCATTACCCTGTGGATCCTGAAGGGTTTTTTCAAGATTAGTTGGTTGAGAATTTGAGTGTTTCATTCTCTCTCCTGATCCATTGGCCTATGCCAGGCTGTGTAGATTACTGTAAACATATAGTAAAGGTTAAAATCTAAAACAATGATAGTTCCTGTTTTGATTTTTATGATAAGATTCTTTTGGCTATTCTTGATTGTTTATGATTTCTTATGAATTCTTTTGTTTGTTTGTTTTTGTGTTTGAGTCTCACTCTGTCACTGAGACTGGAGTGTACTGGCTGCTCCCAGTCATCGCAGCCTCGATGTGCTGGGCTCCGATTTTTTGATTTATTATAGAGATGAGGTATTGCTGCACAGGCTGGTCTCGAACCCGCGGGCTCATCAATCCACTCACCTCAGCCTCCCAAAGGTGTGACTTTACAGGCTGAGCCACGGAGCACGGCTCATATGAATACTTTATTGCAATTTCCAGGTCTCAGAAGAATGTTTTTAGTTTAATGGTTATTTCATTGAATCTGTATATTGACAAAATAGCTAATTTTTACATTGAAAGATGTAAGTAAAGTCATGGAAACAAGCATGTCAAATTGTCATTTATGACATCAGCCTCAGAACTTTGACATCATAATGGGAGGGGCCTTGACTACTGAGCAATCCTTAGGCTTCAAGGGCTTGTGTACAGTGCTCTGCCAAATGCAGTAGACATGGTGGATTTCATTCCCAAGAAGTGAAAAAAACATGTGTTCACACCCATCCAAAATCTTCTCTAGGGATAAGTGACCATTCAGGAATCCACTAAATGAGGTAGTCTCTTTTTTAAAAAAATTTTGGAATGCCGTATTTATTGAGGGGACATAGCAACTCCCATACTGGGAGGTGAAAATAGAGGGTCCCCCACGAGGTAGTCTTTTCTTATTATGGTCACCGAATCCTGTTGGAGCTTGGTTATACCAAAACCAGTTACTATTATAGCACTTTCTTTAGATTAGGAATTTTGGGATGTTTTTAATATTATGTAACAGCCTTTGAGCTGATTATCTAACAGGATATGATCACTGCTTTGGTTAAGATCATCGTCAATTTTGCAGAATTTTCAATTATCTAAATTTTTATACTAAAGCAGGGTTTATTGAGAGGACCGAGAAACTCCCAAACTGGGAGGGGACCTGTGGCTGTTACCCAAGAAGTAGTGTTTTATTATTATGGTCTTGGAGTCCTGTGGAGGATTCGTTATAGCCCACCCAAATAACATTTTAGCACTTTCTTTTATTTAGAAACTTTTGGATGTTTTGAGTATAGTGTAACAGGCTTTGAGCAGCTTTTCCTACAGGATGTGAACATTGCTTTTGCTAAGATCATAATCACTTTTCCAGAATTTTCAATCATCTAAATTTTTATACTAAGGCAGAGCCCAAATACTTACTACTTTGTGCATCTCCATGTTATTTTGTTTATATATATTGTGACCCATATTCTCCATTTCTGTGTGCCTCATTGTAAATGCTTGGTGATTAAAAGTATCAGATTAATTGAATACTTTGTTGCAGAGTACAGCATTATGTCTTAGGTAGAGAAAATGTTAGGGGCTTAGGTGGAAATATTCTTCTAAAAATATAAAATGGGTTATAATATAAACGAACTGTGATTTTATATTTCTTGAAATAAATAACGGAAACTTTTCTCTAAGGATTGCACATCTGTAACATTTAATCAAAATTAACAAGAAGAAAATTCAGAGTGCACCAAGAAAATGTACACAAATTTTATGAATGGGAAAACCTATATTAAATCACGATACTATTTCATTTTCAAAAATTTTGAAGATTTATTATGCATTCTGCCTTCTTAATACGACTAAGGTACACTGAATCTCAAGGTTCAGTTTCCTAAGAATGATATAGATCTGGAATGTCAACAAGTTTCAGTTTAGGCAGAATAAAACTTTCAGAATTCATGTGATAAACAGTGTAGTTGTCAACATTGAAGGCAGAGGTATACCATGTATTCCAACATATTAAAGGGAAAAGAAGTTATCATTGGAGTATTATAGAATTCGCAAAAAAAATCAATCCCTGTGTAATAAACATTTCTAGGTCCAAGCCTCAATTGTAACGATTTTTAAAATTAAAAAAATAAAAAATAAAATAAACAAAGTCAGTTGCATGTTGTACAGCTTTCATTTATTTTTTTAATTATTCATTTATTTAAAAAAAAATATGGGGAACATTTCAGAGTTAGATATATGTTGGGAGCCAGCCGTGGAGGCCTGCCTGAGTGTTAGGGATTCAGGCAGGCTGTGGACCCTGAGACCACCAGGTTGGTTCTGGAGCTGAAGGCCCGCTCCCTCCTCATTTCCTTGTTGTTTAGCATTACCCACTGGTAGGGATTTTGACAATCTAAGCATGAAGTTCTGAGAATATGACAGGCATGGCTGACTAGGATCCAATGTTCCCGTTTCTCACAGACTGCGGTTTCGGCTATGAACTTAACACAGTTCAAACTCAGATCACATTTGGGAGCCTTATACATGATACAAGCTTCTTTATAAGATTTAAAAATATATTTGTAGAATTAGCATATGCATTTAGAGAGCTGTTTCCAGCGTTAGATGGTTATCTAGGGTTACCAGAAATGGCCCAGCATGAACTTTGGGCTGGGCCACATTCCTAAGGGCCCAGAGTCCATTTTGGACTGAGCCACATTCTTTAGGAATTGGTCTGACCTATAACTAAGAGTTTTTTATAGTACAGGTTAAGTTAGCACAGAATAGAAAGGTATTAGGATTTAAGTCAGTCATTAGGTGTCATTAGGTGGGAATGCATAAGTTCAGAAGTTATTGATTATTAGGATTTTATGATATTAAAACTGTTGTATTGATTTTGAGGAATGTAAAACAAGCATAAGGAACACTGAGATAATTTTGGGATTGTCCTTCCTCATGCTTGGGGAAAACGCCTGGTGGGGAGAGATGCCCCCGACCCACCTGGCTTTGTGTTCATGTAAAACTCTTGTGATTTGATTAAGATTGTCCTTTCTCATGCTAAGGAAAACGCCTGGTGGGTGAGGATGCCCTCCATCCACCTGGCCTTGTGTTCATGTAAAACTCTTGTGATTTGATTGGGGTCATCCTTCCTCATTCCTAAGGAAACGCCTGTTGAGTGGGGGACACCCCTCACCTACATGGCTTTGTGCCCACGTGAAAGTCTTGTGATTTAACATGTGAAAGTTTGGGATAAAAGACTCATGACTGGTCCCAATAAACGACTTCTGCTCATTTCACTGAACAGTTGTCCACTTTCTTTCTTTCTCTTTCTTCCTCTTTATATCTATGCCTCCATCTTGCTTTCTTTTAATATCTATCCCTACTACAGAATCGGCTTCTGCACTAGACAGAGTCCAGTCTCTTTCTTCCCTTCTATTCTCCCAGAATATTCGCCGACGCTGCCCCACCTTCCAGGGACCTTCTAAATCTCTTTTGGGGGCTGGTCCCCATAGATATACAAACATTAATTATGCAGGGTCCCTGGTTGATGAGTTATGCCCCTCCCTTCTTTAGCAGTATCCCTCCAATGCCAATCTCACCCTCCCCTAAACTGTTTTCCACTACTGCCAATCACTTGCTTACAGCACTATGAGTGATCAAGTTCAGCTCATGAGTGAAAACATATGGAACTCTGTTCTTTGTTTCTGTGATAAATCACTGAAAATGACTACCTCATATCCTTCAAACGTTCTGCAAAATCCTTCTATTCGTACTTATTTATGGCTACATAATATTCTAGTGAGTATATACCACATGTATTTTATCCTTTCCAGCTTTGATGGACAACATGGTCCGTACCATGTTTTATTGGTATTGTGATTAGAGCTGTAAAAACATGCTCGTGCAGGTATCTTTTTGGTAAAATGATTTGAGTTCATGAAGCTATATTCTTGACAGTGGAATTATTGAGTCACATGGTAGGCCAATATCTTGTCCCTTTAAAAACCATCGCACTGTTTGCAAAGATGTTGCTCTACTTTTCCGTCCACGTGCAGTGTAGAAGCTTTTATTTCTTCCCAAATCCTTATTGCATCTGTTATTATTTGTATTCTTAATGATGGCCAGTCTTACAGGAGGTAT
Organism: Cephalopachus bancanus; assembly: GCA_027257055.1. Classification (NCBI taxonomy): domain Eukaryota; kingdom Metazoa; phylum Chordata; class Mammalia; order Primates; family Tarsiidae; genus Cephalopachus; species Cephalopachus bancanus. The sequence continues at coordinate 123,520 of JAPVLO010001474.1, read as the reverse complement.
ATGGTGTTTCAAAGTGGTTTCATTTGCATTTCTTTGATGATGAGTGAGACTGAGCAATTTTCATGTGTCTGCTGGCTGCCCATATATCTTCTCAGGCAAAGTGTCTAATCAAGTATATTGGACACTTTTCAAAGGGAAAGTTTGTCTGATTTTTTCTGAGTGTTAGGGTTTATTGTAGATGCTGGATGTTCTGCCTTTTTACAGATATATAGGTGGAGAATAGTTTTCCTCATTCTGTTGGCTGTATTCCTGCTCTTCTGATGGGTTCTTTAGTTTTGCAGAAGTATATTACTTTGATGAGGTCGCACTTATGTAACTTACTCCTTAAGGCATGTGTATTTAGGGCTCCGAAGAGGAATAAGTTTCCAGTTCCAGTTTCCCTAACGGTCTCTCCTGTGTTTTGTAAGATTATTATAATTTGGTGTTTTTTCGTTTAGGTCTTTGGTCCATTTAGAGTTAATGTGTATGGTGATAGATATAGGTCCTGTTTCAATCTTGTTTATGTTGTCACCCTTTTCCCAGCATCATTTACTGAATATGTTCTCCATTAACCAGTGGGTCTCGGAGGTTTTTTTAAAGATGAGTAGATTGAGAATTTCAGGATTTCATTCTCTGTTCTGATTCCTTGGCCTATGGACCTATTCTTGTACCAATACCAGGCTGTGTTGATTATTGTAAACAGGTAGTGAAGTTTGTAGTTTGGAACTGTGAAAGCTCCTGCTTTGTTCCTTTTCATAAGATTCTTTTGGCAATTCATGATTGTTTGTAGTTTCTTATGAAATCTTTATTGCAATTTCCAGGTATGAGAAGAATAAGGTTAACTTAAGGGTTATTTCATTGACTCTGTAGATTGACTAAAAGGCTCATTATTACACTAAAAGGGGTAAGTAAAGTCACGGAAGCATGCATGTCAAATTGTCATTCATGACATCAGCCTCAGAACTTTGACATCATAATGGGAGGGACTTTTACTACTGAGCAATCCTTAGGCGTCAAGCACTTGTGTACCGTTCTCTGCCAAATTCAGTAGACATGGTGGATCTCATTCCCAAGAAGTGAAGGGAACCATGTATTCACACCTATCCAAAAATTTCTCCAGGATAAGTGATTATTCAAGAATCCTATAAGCGAAGTTGTTTTTTTTTTTTTTTTAAGCAGTGTTTATTGAGAGTATTGAGAAACTCCCAAACTGGAGGGGAAATGTGGGGGTTACCCAAGAGTTAGTGTTTTATTATTATGGTCACTGAATCCTGTTGAGGCATCGTTATAGCACAACCAAATAATATTTTAGCACTTTCTTTAGTTTAGAACCTTTTGCCTGTTTTGAGTATTATGTGACAGCCTTTGAGCAATTTTCCTACAGGATTGAACATTGCTTTTGCCAAGATCATAATCTCTTTTCCAGAATTTTCAATTATCAAAATTTTTATACTAATGCAGAGCCCAAATCCTTACTACTTTGTACATTTCCATGCGATTTTTGATTATATATATTGGCCTCCAAATTCTCTTTTTTCTGTTTGCCTCATTGTAAATGTTTGGTGATTAAAGTATTCAGAATAATGGGACATTTTTTTGCAGAGTACAGCATTATGTCTAAAGTAGAGAAAATACGAGGGGATTCAAGGGAAATATTCTTTTAAAAAACAAATTGGGTTAAAATAAAAAAGGAATGTGATTTTATTTTTCCCTTCAAATAAGAAGGGAAACTTTTCTCAAAGGGATTGCATATCTGTAACATTTAATCAAAATTAACACGCAGAAAATACAGAGTTCACCAAGAAAATACCACAAATTTTAATAATGGAAAAAACTGTGTTAAATCACGATCATGTTTTAATTTCTAAAATTTTAAATATTTTTTTTGCATTCGCCTTCTGAATAGCACTTAGCTGCACTGAATCAAGGTTCAATATTCTAAAAATGATAGGGATCTTTAATCTTAACAAGTTTCCATTTAGGCAGAATAAAACTTTCAAAATTTTATGTGAGAAACACTGTAGTTGTCATTTTTGAAGGCAGAATTATTATGTATTACAACGTATTAAAGGGACAAGGAGTTATCCTAGGAGTATTAACAATTCAAAAAAAATCAATACCTGCATAATGAACATTTCTAGGCCCAAACCCTTTGAACTGTAACCATTTTTAAAGTAAAACGAAATAAAAAATAGATACATACATAAAGTCAGTTGCATGTTTTACAGCTTTCAGTTATTTATTTATTTTTTTAATGTTAAAAAATGTGTGGTACAATTCAGGTCAATATAAAACATTAATTATGCAGGGTCATTGGTTGATGAGGTATGCCCCTCCCTTCCTTAGCATATCTCCCCACTGCCAATCTCACCCTCCTTCAAAACAGGTTTCCACTACTGCCAATCACTTGCTTACAGCAGTATGCGTTATCAAGTTCAGATCATGAGTGAGAACATAGGAAGCCTGTTCCTTGATTCTGTGATAAATCACTGAAAATGACATACCTCATATCCATCAAACGTCCTGCAAAATCCTTATATCTGTCCTTTTTATGGCTACATAATATTCTAGTGAGTATATACCACATTTATTTTATTTTTTCCAGCTGTGATGGAAAACATGATTTGTACGATGTTTTATTGCTATTGTTATGAGAGCTGAAAAAACATGCTCGTGAAGACATCTTTTTGGTAAAATGTTTTGAGTTCATCCAGGTATATTCTCCAACAGTGGAATTACTGAGTCACATGATAGGTCAATATCTTGTCCCTTTACAAGCCATCCCCTGTTTTCCAAAGATGTTGCTCTACTTTTCCATCAACATGCAGTGCAGAATCATTTTTTCCCTTCCCCAAATCCTTGCTTGCATCTTTTATCATTTGTATTTTTAATGATGGCCAGTGTTACAGGAGATACGTGGTGTTTCAAAGTGGTTTCTTTTGCATTTCTTTGACGATAAGTGAGGCTGAGAAATTTTCATGTGTCTACTGGCTGCCCATATCTCTTCTTATAAAAAGTGTTAATCACGTATATTGCACACTTTTCAAAGGGAAAGTTTGTCTGATTTTTCTGAGTGTTAGGGTTTATGTAGACCCTGGATGTTCTGCCTTTTTACAAATATATAGGTGGAGAATTTTTTTTCTTCATTCTGTTGGCATATTCCTGCTCTTCTGATGGGTCTTTAGTTTTGCAAAAGTATATTATTTTGAAAGGTCACACTTATCTAACTTACTCCTTAAGGCATGTGTATTTGGGGCCCTGAAGAGGAAAAATTTCCAGTTCCAGTTTCCCAAACGGTGTCTCCTGCGTTTTGTAAAATTATTAAAATTTTGGTGTTTTACGTTTAGGTCTTTGGTCCATTTAGAGTTAATGTGTATGGTGATAGATATAGGTCCTGTTTCAATTTTTGTTCATGTTGTCATCCTTTCCAAGCACCATTTACTGAATATGTTCTCCATTAACAGTGGATCTCGGAGGTTTTTTCATAGATGAGTGGTTGAGAATTCAGGATTTCATTCTCTCTCCCGATCCATTGGCCTATGGACCTATTCTTTTTCCCCAATACCAACTTGTTGATTACTATAAAAATGTAGTAAATTTTATAGTCTGGAATTGCAATAGCTCTGCTTTGTTTCTTTTCATAAGATTCTTTTGGCTATTCGTGATTGTTTATGGTTTCTTATGAATTCTTTATTACAGTCTGAGAAGAATGATGTTAACATAATGGTTATTTCATTGAATCTGTAGATTGACTAAAAGGCAAATTTTTACAAAAAAAGAGGTAAGCGAAGTCAAGGAAACAAGCATGTCAAATTATCATTCATGACATGAGCCTCAGAACTTTGACATCATAATGGGAGGGACACTTACTACTGGCAATCCTTAAGCATCAAGCACATGTGTACAGTTCTCTGCCAAATGCGGTAGACATGGTGGATTGCGTTCCCAAGAAGGAAGGGAACCAGTGTTCACACCTATCCAAAATTTTTCCAGGGATAAGTGATCATTCAAGAATCCTATAAGAAATTTTTTTTTTTTTTTTTAAGCAGTGTTTATTGAGAGTATCGAGAAACTCCAAACTGGGGGGGAAAAGTGGGGGTTACCCAAGAGTTAGTGTTTTATTTTATGGTCACGGAGTTCTTCTGAGGTGTCGTTATAGCAAACCAAATAATATTTTAGCACTTTCTTTAGTTTAAAACCTTTTTCATGTTTTGAGTATTATGAACAGCCATTGAGCAATTTTCCTACAGGACTTGACATTGCTTTTGCCAAGATCATAATTTCTTTTCCAGAATTTTTAATTATAAAAATTTTCATACTAATGCAGAACCTAAATCTCACTACTTTGACATCTCCATGCTATTTTTGATTATATATTTTGGCCTCCAAATTCTCTATTCTCTGTGTGTCTCATTGAAAATTTTTTGGGTGTTTAAAAAGTATTCAGATAATTCGGCACTTTTTTTTGTAGAGTACAGCATTATGTCTTAGAGAAAATACGGGGGATTCAATGGAAATATTCTTTTACAAATATAAATTCCGTTAAAATATAAAGGGAATGTGTTTTATATTTCCTTCAAATACGTAAGGGAAACTTTCCTCTAAGGATTGCACTTCTGTAACATTTCATCAAAATTAAAGTGAGAAAATACAGAGTGCACCAAGAAAATGTACACGAATTTTAATAATTGAAAAAACTGTGTTAAATAGCAATTCTTTTTTATTTTCAAAAATTGTTAATTTTTATTTTGCATTCTGCCTTCTGAATACAACTTAGGTACACTGAATCTCAAGGTCATTTTTCTAAAAAAGATAAGATCTGGAATCTTAACAAGTTTCAATTTAGGCAGAATAAAACATTCAGTTTTTATGTGGTAAACGATGTAGTTGTCAACTTTTAAGGCAGACTTATACCATGTTTTCCACCGTTTTAAAAGGGGAAAAGTAGATAGCATTGGAGTACTATATAATTCTTAAAAAATCAATCCCTGCATAATGAACACTTCAAGGTTCATCCCTTAATTGTAACCATTTTTAAAGTAAAAATGTTAAAAAATAGAAAAAACAAAAAAAATCATTTCATGTTTTACTCCTTTCATTTATTGATTTATTTACTTATATTTTTTAAATTTTTTTTAAAAATGTTGGGTACAATTCAGAGTTAGATATAAAAACATTAATTATGCAGGTTCCCTGGTTGATGAGGTATGTCCCTCCCTTCCTTAGCAGATCCCTCCACTCCCAATCTCACCCCCCCCCTAAACAGTTTTCCCAACTGCCAATCACTTGCTTACAACACTATGAGAGATGAAGTTCAATTTATGAATGAGAGCATATGGAACTCTTTTTTTTTTCTGTAATAAATTACTGAAAATGACCTACCTAATATCCATCAAACTTTCTGCAAAATCCTTCTATCTGTCCTTTTTTATGTCTACATAATATTTACTGAGTATACACCACATTTTTTTATCCTATCCAGCTTTGAAGGGCAACATGGTTCGTACCATGTTTTATTGCAATTGTGATTAGAACTGCAAAAAACATACTCGTGCAGGTATTTTTCTGTAAAATGATTTGAGTTCATCGAGGTATATTCTCAACGGGGGAATTCATGGGTCACATTGTAGGTCAATATCTTGTCCTTTTAAAAAACCACCACACGTTTTCCAAATATTTTCTCTACTTTTCAGTCCACATGCAGTGTAGAAGCATTTTTTCTTCCAAATCCTTACCTGCATCTGTTATTGTTTGTTTTATTAATGATGGCCTGTCTTACGGGGGGTATGGGGTATTTAAAAGTTTTCATATGCATTCCTTTGATGATGAGTAAGTGTGAGCAATTTTCATGTGTCTGCTGGCTCCCCGTATCTCTTCTTATGAAAAGTGTCCACTCATGTATTTTGCACACTTTTAAAAGGGGAAAGTTTGTCTGATTATTCTGAGTGTTAGTGTTTCTTGTAGATCTAGATGTTTGCCTTTTTGTAGATATATAGGTAGATAATCGTGTTCCACATTCTATTGGCTGTATCCCTGCTCTTCTGATGGTTTTTTTTGTTTTGCTAAAGTATATTAATTTGATGAGATCCCACTTATCTAACTTACTTCTTTAGGCATGAGTATTTAGGGCTCTGAAAAGGAATTAATTTCCTTTTCCCATTTTCCCTAATGGTGCCCCCTGCGTTTTGTAAGATTATTGTAATTTGATGTTTTGTTTAGGTCTTTGATCCATTTAGAGTTAATGCATAGGGCGATAGATAGAGTCCTGTGTCATTTTGTGCATGTTGTAACCCTTTTTCCCCAGCACCCTTTACTGAATATGTTCTCCATTAACCAGTTGATCTTGGAGGTTTTTTCAAAAATTTGTTGTTTGTGAATTTTGAGGATTTCATTCTCTGTTTTTCCATTGACCTATGGACCTATTCTTGTACCAATACTAGGCTGTGTTGATTACTGTAAACTTATAGTAAAGTTTTGTACTCTAGAATTGCTATAGCTCCTGCTTTGTTTCATTTCAAAAGATTCTTTTGGCCATTCGTGGCTGTGTTTATGGTTTTTTATGAATTCTTTATTGCAATTTCCAGGTCTGAGAAGAATGATGTTAACTTAATGGTTATTTCATTGAATCTGTAGATAGACTAAAAGGCTAATTTTTACAATAAAAGGGGTAAGTAAAGTCAAGGAAACAAGCATGTCAAATTGTCATTCATGACATCAGCCTCAGAACTTTGACATAATAATGAGAGCGACCTTGACTACTGAGCAATCCTTAGGCTTCAAGCTCTTGTGTACAGTGCTCTACCAAATGCGGTAGACATGGTGGTTTCTTTTCCCAAGAAGTAAAGGGAACCATGTGTTCACCACTTTCCAAAAATTTCCCCAGGGATAAGTGATCATTCAAGAATCCTCTAAACGAGGTAGTCTTTTATTTTTTAAACAGTATTTATTGAGAGGCCGAGAAACTCCCTAATTTGGGGGGGGACTGTGGGGTTACCCAAGGTAGTGTTTTATTATTATGGTCATGAAGTCCTATTGAGGCTATTTTACAGCACAACCAAATAATATTTTTGGCATTTCCTTTAGTTTAGAAACTTTTGGATGTTTTCAGTATTGTGTAACAGCCTTTGAGCAGTTTTTAAAACAGGATTTGAACCTTATATTTGCAAAGATCATGATCACTTTTCCAGAATTTACAATTATCTAAATTTTTATACTAATGCACAGCCCAAATTCTTACTACTTTGTACATCTCCATGTTATTATGGATTATATATATTGGGTCCCAAATGCTTTTTTTTCTGTGTGTCATTGTAAATGCTTGCTGATTAAAAGTATCAGAATAATCGGACACTTTTGGAGAGTGCGCATTATGTCTTAGGTAGAGAAAATACTAGGAAATTCCATGGATATATTTTTTTAAAAAATAAAATTTTGGGTTTTAAAATATGAAGGGAGTGTGATTTTATATTTCTTCAAATATGAAAGGGAAAATTTTTCTCAAAGGATTGCACATCTGTAACATTTAATCAAATTAACAAGCAGAAATACAGAGTGCACCAAGGAAATGTACACAAATTTTAGAATGAAAAAAGCTGTATTAAATCATGATACTGTTAATTTTCTAAAGTTTTAAGATTTATTATGCATTCTGCCTCCTGCATAGCACTTAGGTACACTGAATCTCAAGTTCATTTTTTAAACAATGATATATTGGTAACTTAACAAGTTTCAATAAAGGCAGAATAAAACATTCAGAATAATTGTGAGAAACACTGTAGTTGTCAGTTGTGAAGGCAGAATTATACCTTGTATTTCCACGATTAAAGAGAAAAAGAGTTATCATTGGAGTATTGTACCATTTTTAAAATTCAATCCCTGATTAATGAACATTTCTAGCTCCACCATGAATTGTAAACATATTTAATGTAAAAAAATCATAATTAGAATGTATAAATAAAGTCAGATATGTTTTATTGTTTTCATTTATTCATTTATTTAAAAAATTTATTTTAATTTTTTAAAAAATGTGGGTACAATTCAGAGTTAGATATACAAGCAATGATTCTGCAGGGCCCCTGGTTGATGAGGTATGCCCCCTCTTCCTTAGCAGTACCCCTCCACTATAAATCTCACCCCCCCCGTAAACAGTTTTCCACTTCTGCCAATCACTTGCTTACAGCAAAATCAGTGATCAAGTTCAGCTCATGGTTAGACCATATGGACCTCTGTTCTTTGTTTCTGTGATAAATCACTGAAAAAAACCTACCTCATATCCATCTAACGTTCTGCAAAATCCTTCTATCTGCCCTTTTTTTTATGGATACATAATATTCTACTGAGTAGATACCACATTTATTTTACCCTTTCCAGCTTTGATAGGCAACATGGTTCCTACCAGGTTTTATTGTAATTGTGATGAGAGCTGCAAAAAAATACTCGTGTAGCTCTTTTTTGGTAAAATGATTTGAGTTCCTCCAGGTATATTCTCGATGGGGGAAATTATTGGTTACATCGTAGGTCAATATCTTTTCCTTTACAAACTAAAGATGTTTTCCAAAGATGTTCTATTTCAGTCCACATGCAGTGTAGAGTATTTATTTCTTCCCAAATCCTTACCTGCATCAGTTATTGTTTGTTTTATTAATGACGGTCTGTCTTCAGGGTATGTGGTATTTCAAAGTGGTTTCATTTTCATTTCCTTGATGATGAGTGGGGCTGAGCAATTTTCATGTGTTGTTGGTTGCTCTATCTTTTCTTATGAAAAGGGTCCAATCACGTATTTTTTACACTTTTCAAAGTGAATGTTTCTCTGATTTTTCTGAGTTTTTGTGTTTCTTTAAGATCCTAGATTTTATGCCATTTTAAATATACATAGGTGGTGAATTATTTTTACCATTTTGTTGGCTGTATCCCTCCTTTCTGAGGGTTTTTTTTCTTTTGCGAAAGTTATTAATTTGTTTGGATCCAACTTGTCAAACTTATACTAAAAGGCATGGGTATTTAGGGCTCTGAACAGGAATTAGTTTCTGGTTCCCGTTTCCCTAATGGTGTCTCCAGCGTTTTCTAAGATGATTATAATTGTCGTTTTACGTTTAGGTCTTTGATCCATTGAGAGTTAATGTGTATGGTGATAGATAGGGGTCTTGTTTTAATCCTGGATGTTGTCAACCTTTCTCAGAACCATTTACTGAATATGTTCTCCATTAACAGTGTGTCTTGGAGGTTTTTTCAAAGATGAGTTGGTTGAGAACTTGACTATTTCATTCTCTGTCCCGATCCTTTGGCCTATGGAATATTCTGGTACCAATACAAGGCTGTGTTGATTACTGTAAATATAAGTAAAGTTTGAAGTCTGAAACTGCGATAGCTCTTGTTTCTTTCATTAGATTTTTCTGGGTATTCATGTTTGTTTTTGGTTTCATATGAATTCTTTTGCAATTTCCCGGTCTGAGAAGAATGATGTTAACTTAAAGGTTATTGCATTGAATTTTTAGATTGACTAAAAGGCTAATTTTTACATTTAAATAGGTAAGTAAAGTGAGGGAAACAAGTATGTAAAATTGTAATTTTTTGACATCAGACTCATAATTTGACATCATAATGGGGGGGACCTTGACGTTGAGCAATCCTTAAGCTTCAAGCACTTGTATACATTGCTCTGCCAATGTGGTAGATATGGTGTATTTCCCTTCCCCGGAAATGAAGAGAACCATGTGTTCACACCTATCCCAAAAAATTTTTCAAGGGATAAATGACCATTCAAGAATCCTCTAAATGAGGTAGTCTTTTTTAAAAAAAACAAAAAAAACAACAACAAAACAGTGCTTTTTTTGAGGACCAGGTAACTCCCCAAAATGGGAGGGCCCTGAGGGGCTTGCCCCAAAATGTAGTGTTTTATTATTATGGTCACGGAGTCCTGTTGAGGCTTAGTTATAGCAGAACCAAAATTTTTTAAGCTGTTTCTTTAATTTTGAAACTTTTTGATGTTTTTAGTATTATGTAACTAGCCTTTAAGCAGTTTTTCCCACAGGATTTGATATTTCTTTTGCTAAGATCATAATCAATTTTCCAGAATTTTCAATTGTCTAAATTTTTATACTAATGCAGTGCCCCAAAAACTTACTACTTTGTAAATCTCCATATTATTTTGGTCTATATATATGGTTCCCCAAAATTTTCTTTTTTTGGTGTGTGTTTATTTTAAGTGGTTGGTAATTAAAAGTATCAGATTAAACGGATACTTGGTTTAAGAGTGCAGCATTATGTCTTAAGTAGAGAAAAAACCAGATAATTCAATGGAAATACTCTTTTAAAATTTTATTGGGTTAAATTATAAAAGGGGAAAGTGATTTTATAGTTCCTTCAAATATATAAAGAAAACGTCTCTCTAAGGATTGCACATCTGTAATATTTAATCAAAATTACAGGCAGAAATGCAGAGTGCATCAAGAAAAAGTATACAAATTAAATTATGATATTGTTTTATTTTCTAAAATTTTTAAAAATTTTTAAAATGGGAATTGGAGTCTTGTCTGCTGGGTTACAGAAATTCTCCCGGAAGCAGAGATGGTGACGAGGCAATCTGGTCCATGTAACCCTCTGCAAAGGAGAACTGCAGGGGGCTCTGGCTCTCTCCCCGGGGACTGCAGACCTCAACATCGCAGCCTGCTCTTCATACCGAGCTAGGCTGTTGCAACTGCTGGGGCATCGCAGCGGTCTGGACAGCCACTGCAGCACAGACAAGCAGCTGCTGCCACTGCTGCCATGTCCTCCATGGAGGCCACATGAGCCAGAGGCAATCACGACTTCAGTCCTTGAAGCCCTGCAAGTACAATCTGCTGGTATCACTGCCACCTCTCCTATGACCGAGACATCCTACCTGCTGTGGGTCCCCTCACGTGTGCCCTGAGGGATGCTTTCATCTTCATCTCTGCCCAGTTCCTGTCTGGCCTCACCCCCTCTGGGGCGAGTAGCTGAGATAGCCATTTGCTGGCGATTCAAGGTAATAACACTGAAACGGGAGAACAAGCTTGAAAAACAGACACAGACCACAGTGGTGAACGAGGGTGATCTGAACTGTTCCTCACAGCAAAAGGGGAAAATGACCCTAACTGCAAACTAATTTACCAGCTTGAAAAGAAAGTTAGAAATCAGAGCTGAAAGGACATTGGACATAAAAGAAAATCTCAGAGTGTGTTTAATTAGTTCTGTTAATTTAATGACTTAATTCTATTCCAACTGTATTTTTTTCCTTTTTTTTTCTTCCTTTTTTCTCTTTTCTTCTCTCTGTAAACATATATTTGTATAGAGGAACAGACACCAACACGGTGTTTGGTTAGCTTGTATATTAGCATCATTATAGGTTTTTTTTTTGTATGGGAGTTGGTTAGTCTGTGGCTGTAGTCTATTGCTTTTATCTGTTTTAGTATAGGTCTCTCTATCCATTTGTTGGCACAATTGTTTGTTTCCCCCCTTTGTCCTCTATCTCTCCACCCCCTCTTCAAACCACAGTCTGTGCCATTCTCTTCCCTCTGTTAACCACCTTTTTTTCAGGGAGTAAACCTACAGCCCCCCTGCAAACACAGATTCCAAGGCAGTGGGAAGTGGGTCCCAGATTATCCATACACCCCCAGCGAATTCCAGAACCTGCAGATAGATTTTGAATCACAGCTCCCCCCTTAAGGAATCTCAAAAAATGCAAAAAGACCACCCAACCTACAGTGCAACTCCAGAATTGAAAAAAGTAAGAGGTGATATATAAAGAATAGGAGACTGAACAAACAGAAGTAAAAACAATCCCTCTACCCATGCATAACAGAATTAAAGAAGATGGTAACGTGGAGGGGAAAGGGAAAAAATAGGGGGGGGGAAAAAACACACAAAGGAAAAAAACCAAAAGAAGAATATAGGTTCACACAGACCCCGGAGATCAGACGCTGAGAAAACAGATTAGGCCCCAGAATGACTGGTCACATGCAACAAACCCAGACATCAAAACATTAAAAGAGAGAATTAAAAAAAATTTAGGAGAGACAATAGGAAGGAGCTGATGTCAGAATAACAGCAGAAAGAATACTGTGATGGAAATAAATAACAAACTAATAAGCATGGAAAGCAGAATTTAAACCCGGCAGAAGAAAGAATCTCAGAGCTCGAAGACCAAAACACAGAACTAACCCAAATTGTCAAAATCATAAAAAAGAAGTTCAAAAAAACAGAACAAAACCTGAAAGAGATGAATGACCATTTCAAGAGATCAAACCTAAAAGTAATTGGGCTTCCCGAGCAGAGAGAGAAACAGAAGCCACACTGGAACAAATATTTCATGAAATCATTCAAGAAAATTTCCCTCATCTCATCGAGGATGAAAAAATTCAAAAACAAGAGATTCAGAGAACCTCTGGGAAAACAACAAATGAGAAGATCAACTCCAGATACATAATAATTCGCCTAAACAAAATAGCTATAAAAGAAAAAAACCTAAAAGGGAGCAAGAGAAAAAGGCCCGACTACCTACCAGGAGGACCAATTAGAATAGCAGCAGATTTATCCATAGAAACACTTCAGGCTAGGAGAACCTAGAGCCCTATCTTCAAAGTTCTAAAAGATAAACAATTTCAACCAAGAATAACCTACCCAGCCACACTAAGCTTTGTTAGTTAGGGAGAATTGAAATCTTTCCCAGATATCCAAACCCTAAGAACCTACACTGCCACCAGACCATCTCTACAAGAAACACTTAAGAAAGTACTGAACCAAGAAGAAAAAGAAAAAAGAACAACAACATTCTTCACAAGAGTACAGGCAAAAGATTAAAAACACACATGGGCCAACTCCAAAAAGCCAAAGAAAGACAACAAATAAACAGGAACAACTCTGTAAGAACCTTTTGAAAGTGATCAACTCTTGCATTTCAATTATGAATCTAAATGTGAATGGACTAAATGCAACACTGAAAAGACATAGAATGGCAAAATGGATGAAACATCATCAAGCAACAATCTATTGCCTTCAAGAGACTCATCTCACTAGAAAGGACACCCACAGACTCAAGGTAAGAGGATGGGAAACAACTTTCAGGCGAACGGAATACAAAAGATAGGAGGAGTAACGATCTTAATTTCAGACAAAATACCCTTCAAGCTATTAAGAGGCCAAAAAGATACAGAAGACCACTACATAATGATAAAAGGCTCAATCCATTGACAAGAAATATCTATCCTAGCTGGGCTCAGTGGCTCAGCCTGTAATCCTGTGCTATTGGGAGGTTGAGGTGAGTGGATTGCCTGAGCCCACAGTTCGAGACCCACTGGGCAGCGAGACCTCATCTCTACAATAAATCAAAAAAATCAGCCGGGCATGGTAGCACATGCCTGTAATTCCAGCTACTGGGAAGGCTGAGGTAGAAGGATCACCAGCAGGTCGAGGCTGCGGTGGCTGGGAGCGGTCACTGCACTCCAGTCTGGGTGACAGAGTGAGACTCCAACTCAAAAAATAAGTAAATAAATAAATAAATAAAAGAAATATCTATCCTAAACATATATGCACCCAAGATAGGTGCGCCAACTTTCATAAAGCAACTTCTAGGAAAACTAAAGAAAGATATTGACTCTAACACCATCATAACTGGGGACTTTAACACCCCACCCTCAACCCTAAACAGATCATCAGGAAAAAATATGAGCAAGGAGATCCGGAACCTCAATGCGACTTTGGACCAAATGGACTTACTTGGTCTACAGAACCCTCCCTCCAAAGACCACAGAATACACATTCCACTCATCACCACATGGAACATATTCTAAGATTGACCTCATAATTGTCCATAAATCAAGCACAAGCAAATTTAAAAGGACTGAAATTCTACCACGCACCTTCTGGGACCACAGTGGAATAAAAATAAACATTGACACCAGCAAAATTCCCCCCAAATCCACAAAGACATGGACACTAAACAGCATGATGCTAAACAACTCCTGGGTCAATGATGAAATCGAAACAGAGATCAAAAGATACCTGGAAACAAATGAAAATGAAGAAACATCTTACCAAATTCTCTGGGATGCCTTGAAAGCTATAGTAAGAGGGGAATCTATATCCCTACTAACACACATTAAGAAAATGGAAGGAACACAAATTAAAAACCTAACAAGCCAGCTGAAGCTGAAAAAGCAAGACCAGAAAAACCCTAATTTCAGCAGAAGAATCCAGATCACCAAACTAAAAGCCCAAATCCAGGACATAGAAGACAAAAAGATAATCCAAAAAATCACTGAAACAAAAAGTTTGATTCTTCAAAAGGATAAACAAGATTGATGGACCCCTTGGTAGAATGACCAAGAAAAAACGAGAGAAAAAACCAAATAAGCACAATCAGAAACACAAAAGATGAAGTCACATATGACACTGAAGAAATGCAAAAGATCATTAGAGACTACTACATACAGCTGTATGGAAACAAACTTGAAAGCCTTAAGGAAATGGAGGACTTTCTGACATCATAGAATCTACCTAGGTTAGAACAAGAAGAAATTGAGACCCTTAATAGACCAATAACAACCAAGGAAATCGACTACGTAATAAGAAAACTTCCCACAAAAAAACACAAAAACAAAACAAAACCCTGGTCCAGATGGGTTTCCAGCAGAATTCGACAAGACATTTAAGGAGGAGCTGATACCAATCCTACTGAAGGTATTTCAAGCGATTGAAAAAGATGGAACTCTCCTCAAATCATTTTACAAAGCCAACATACATTGATACCCAAGCCACATAAAGATCCAACAAAGAAAGAGAACTACAGGCCAATATCTTTGATGCACATAGATGCTAAAATTCTCAACAAGATCCTAGCAAACCGAATTCAGCAATACATCCCAAAAATCATCCATCATGACCAAGTAGGCTTCATTCCTGGGAGGCAAGACTGGTTCAACATTCATAAAACCATAAATGTAATTAAATTCATCAACAGATGTCAAAACAAAAACCACATGATTATATCATTAGATGCAGAAAAAGCTTTTGACAAAAATCCAGCACTGCTTCTTGATAAAAACCCTTGAACATTTAGGCAAAGGGGGAACATACCTCAAAATAGTAAAAGCCATCTATGAGAAACCCACAGCCAGCAAACTGCTAAATGGACAAGAATTGAAACCATTTCCCCTGAAAATTGGAACAAGACAAGGATGCCCAATCTCACCCCTCTGTTCAACATCGTATTGGAAGTCCTGGCTCGAGCAGTCAGAGAAGAGGTGGCAATCAGGGAATCCAAATAGGAAAAGAGGAAGTCAAATTATCTCTCTTTGAAGATGATATGATTGTGTATCTTGGAAACCCAAGAGAATCTGTCAAAAACTCCTTACACTGATAAAGGCCTTTGGCAAAATGTCAGGATACAAAATAAATATACAAAAGACAATCGCATTTCTCTACACCAATAATAATCAAACAGAAACCCAAATAAAAAACACAATAGCCACAAAAAAATGAAATACCTTGGCATCTTTCTAATCAGAGACGTGAAAGACCTTTACAATGAAAATTACAAAACACTGTTCTAAATATCAAAGAAGACACAAACATGTGGAAAAATATCCCATGCTCATGGATTGGAAGAATCAACATTGTGAAGTTGTCCATCTTACCTAAGGCAATCTACAAACTCAATGCAATACCCATCAAATTACCAGCAACATTCTTCTCAGACCTAGAAAAAAACAACACAGGAATTTATATGGAAAACACAAACTTCCAAGAATAGCCAGAACAATCCTCAGCAAAAAAAAAAATAGCAAAGCAGGTGGTATCACGTAACCAGTCTTCAAACTTTACTATAAGCTACAATCATCAAAACAGCTTGGTATTGGTATAGGAACAGGCATATAGATTAATGGAATAGAATTAAGATTCCAGAAGCAAAATCTCAATTTCTCAACCAACTCATCTTCGACAAAGCCTCCACCAACTACCACTGGGGAGAGGAGAACCTATTCAGTAAATGGTGCTGGGAAAACTGGCTGACCACATGTAGAAGATTGAAACAGGAACCCTACCTATTCCCATGCACAAAGGTTAACTCCAAATGGATCAGAAACCTAAATGTAAAACCTCAAACCATAAGAACCTTAGAAAATGAAGGAAATACCCTTATGGAAATCGGAACTGACATCCAATTCCTGAGAAGATAGACAAGTGGGACCTTATTAAACCTATAAGCTTCTGCAAAGCCAAAGAAACCATCAAGAGAGCAGGGAGACAGCCTACAGACTGGGAAAAAGTATTTGCCAACACCAGGTCTGACAAAGGCTTAACATCCTGGATCTACAGGGAACTCAAATGGTCTGAAAATAAAATAAAACAAACAACCCCACTATAAAATGGGCAAAAGATATGAACAGACACTTCACAAAAGAACACATCCGAGCAGCCAACAGACACATAAAGAAATGTTCAACCTCACTGATCATCAGGGAGATACAAATCAAAACCACACTGATATACCATCTAACTCCAGTCAGAATGGCAATTATCAACAACTCAAAAAATAACAGCTGCTGGAGAGGGTGTGGCAAAAAGAGAACACATCTACACTGTTGGTGGGAATGTAAACTAGTGTAACCTCTGTGGAAAGCAGTGTGGCAATTTCTAAAAGCTCTAAATATCATCCTCCCATATGACCCCGCAATCCCCCTACTCAGAATATATCGTGAAGAACTCAAATCACTCTATAAAAACGGTACTTGCACACGTATGTTTATTGCAGCATTGTTCACAATAGCAAGAGCCTGGAAACAACCATGCTGCCCATCAAAAGAGGACTGGATTTTTAAAAATGTGGCACATATACATGATGGAATACTATGCAGCCATAAAAAAGAACAAAATCAGGAAATTCGCAGCAACCTGGATCAAACTAGAATCTATAATACTGAGTGATCTCTCACAGAAACAAAGATCTGAGTATCACATGTTCTCACTCATACAACGGACCTTGAACATCCAATTTAATAGTATAAGAAAATGACTGATGGTACTGGGAAAATATGGGGGGAGGGAGATGGGATTAACAGTAGCAAATATCTGTCTGGGGATGGGGAAACACCTCTTATAAACATGGTGCCGGCATGAAACATAATTGTATACCTAAGCCTTAACTGTAACCCACAAAACCATAATAAACAATATTGATTATGAAAAAAAGATTTATTATGCATTCTGCCTTCTGAATAGAAATTAGGTACACAAATCTCAAGGTTCAGTTTTATAAGAATGATATATATCTGGAATCTGAACAAGTTCCAATTTAGGCAGAATAAAACATTCAGAATTTATGTGAAAAACACTTTAGTTGTCAATTTTGAAGGCGGAATTATACCATGTATTCCAATGTATTCAAAAGAATAGGAGTTATCATTGGAGTATTCTAAAATTCTTTAAAAATTCAATCCCTGCATAATGAACATTTCTAGTTTCAACCCTGAATTGAAACCATTTTTAAAGAAAAAATAAATGAAATATAGAAAAAAACAAATAAAGTCAGATGCATGTTTGACAGCTTTCATGTATTTATTTAATTTTTTAAAAAACTCTGGGGTACAATTCACAGTTAGATATAAAAGCATTGATTATGCAGGGTCCCTGGTTGATGAAGTATGCCCCTCCCTTCCTTAGCAGTATCCCTTCACTGCCAATCTCACACGTCCCCCTAATTACATTCACTTTCTTACAGCACTATAAGTAATCAAGTTCAGCTCATGAGTGAGAACATATGGAACTCTGTTCTTTGTTTCTGTGATAAATGACTGAAAATCACCTACCTCATATCCATCAAACCTTCTGCAAAATTCTTCTATCTGTCCTTTTTTATGGCTGCATCATATTTCACTGTGTATATACCACATTTATTTTATCGTTTCCAGGTTTGATGGGCTACATGGTTGGTACCATGTTTTGCAATTGTGATTAGAGCTGCAAAAAATATACTGGTGCTGGTATCTTTTTGCTAAAATGATTTGAGTTCCTCCAGGTATATACTCGACAGGGGAATTACTGAGTATAATGGTAGGTCAATGTCTTGACCCTTTACAAACCACCAAACTGTTTTCCAAAGATGTTGCTCTACTTTTCACTCCATATGCAGTGTATAATCATTCAATTCTTCCAAAATCCTTACCTGCATCAATTATTGTTCGTTTTATTAAAAATGGCCAATCTTACAGGGGGTATGTGGCATTTCAAAGTGGTTTCATTTGCATTTCTTTGAGGATGACTGAGGCTGAGAAATTTTCATGTATCTGCTGGCTGCCCATATCTCTTCATATGAAAAGTGTCCAATCACGTATTTTGCACACTTTCAAAGGGAATGTTTGTCTGATTTTTCTGAGTGTTTGAGTTTCTTGTAGATCCTAGATGTTATGCCTTTTTACAGATATATAGGTGGAGAATCGGTTTTCGCATTCTGTTGGCTATATCCCTGCTCTTCTGATGGTTTCTTTTGTTTTGCAGAAGTATATTAATTTGAGGAGATTCCACTTGTCGAACTTATTTCTTAAGGCATAGGTATTTAGGGCTCTGAAGAGGAATTCGTTTCAGTTCCATTTTCGCTAATGGTTTCTCCTGCGATTTCTAAGATTATTATAATTTGGTGTTTTACGTTTAGGTCTTTGATCCATCTAGAGTTAATGTGTGTGGTGATAGGTAGGGGTCCTGTTTCAATCTTGTGCATGTTGCAAGCCTTTTCCCAGCACCATTTATTGTATATGTTCTCCATTACCCAGTGGGTCTTGGAGGGTTTTTCAAAGATGAGTAAGTTGAGAATTTGAGGATTTCACTCTCTGTCCTGATCCATTGGCCTATGAGCCTATTCTTGTACCAATACCAGGCTGTGTTGATTACTGTAAACATATAGTAAAGTTTGATTTCTGGAAATGTGATAACTCCTGCTTTGTTTCTTTTGATAAAATTCTTTTGGCTATTCATGATTGTTTATGATATCATATGAATTCTTTATTATAACTTCCAGGTCTGCAAAGAATGATGTTAACTTAATGTTTATTTCATTGAATCTGTAGATTGACTACAAGGTTTATTTTTACATTAAGAGGTAAGTAAAATCAGGGCAACAACATGTCAAATTGTCATTCATGACATCATCCTCAGAACTTTGTCATCAAAGTGGGAGGGACCTTGAATACTGAGCAATCCTTATGCTTCAACAACTAGTGTACACTGCTCTGCCAAATGCGGTAGACATGGTGGATTTCATTACCAAGAAGTGAAGAGAACCATGTGATCTCACCTATTCAAAAATGTCTCCAAGGATAATTGACCATTCAAGAATCCTCTAAACGAGGATTTTTTTTTTAAGCAGTTTTTATTGAGAGGACCGAGAAACTCCCAAACTGGGAGGGGACCTGAGGGGCTAGGCCCAGAGGTAGTCCTTTATTATTATGGTCACGGTTTTCTGTTGTAACTTGGTTATAGCACAACCAAAAAATATTTTAGCACTTTCTTTAGTTTAGAAACATTGGATGTTTTTAGTATTGTGTAACAGTCTTTGAGCAGTTTTTCCTACAGGATTTGAACATTGCTTTTGCTAAGATAATAATCAATTTGGCAGAGTTTTCAATTATCTAAATTTTTATGCTAATGCAGAGCCCAAATACTTACTGATTTTTAAATCTCCATGTTATTTTGGTTAATAAATTGATCCCCAAATTCTCTTTTTTCTGTGTGCCTCAGTTTAAATGCTTGGTGATTAAAAGTAACAGACTAATCAGACACTTTGTTGCAGACTACAGCATTATGTCTTAGGTAGAGAAAATACTAGGGGATTGGAAGGAAATACTCTTTTAAAAATATAAATTGGGTTAAAATATAAAGGGTATGTGATTTGTATTTCTTTCAAGTATATAAGGTTACCTTTTCTCTAAGGATTGCACATCTGTAACATTTAATCAAAATTACAAGCAGAAGCCAGGTTTGGTGGCTCAGCCTGTAATCCCACACCTTTGGGAGGCTGAGGTGAGTGAATTGCCGGAGCCCACGGGTTCGAGAACTGCCTGGGCAGCAAGACCTCATCTATACAATAAATCGAAAAATCAACCGGGCATGGTACCTCATGACTGTAATTCTGGATACTTGGAAGGCTGAGGTGGAAGGATCACCAGAGCCCAGCAGGTCGAGGCTGCAGTGGCTGGAAGTGGCCACTGCACTCCAGTCTGGGTGACAGAGTGAGACTCCAACTCAAAAAAAAAAAAAATTGCAAGCAGAAAATACAGAGTACACCAAGAACATGTACACAAATGTTAAGAATGGAAAATGCTGTATTAAATTATGATACTGTTTTCTTTTCTACAATTTTAAGATTTATTATGCATTCTGCATTCTGAATAGGACTTAGGTACACTGAATCTCAAGGTTCAGTTTCCTAAGAATGATATAGGTCTGGAATCTCAACAAGATTCAATTTAGGCAGAATAAAACATTCAGAATTTATGTGAGAAACACTGTAGTTGTCAATTTGGAAGGCAGAATTGTACCATGTCTTCAAACGTATTAAAAGGAAAAGGAGTTTTCATCGGAGGATTATACAATTCTTAAAAATCACTCCCAGCATAATGAACATTTCTAGGCCCAGCCCTGAAACGTAACCATCTTTAAAGTAAAAAAAAATAAATAATAAAAAACAGAATAAACAAATAAAGTAAGTTCCATGTTTTACAGCTTTCTTTTATTTATTTATTTATTTTAATTTTTTAAAAACTGTGGTGTGCAATTCAGAGTTAGATATGCAAACACTGATTATGCAGGGTCCTTTGTTGATGAGGTATGCCCCTCCCTTCCTTAGCAGTATCCCTCCACCGCCAATCTCACCCATCCCCCTAAACAGTTTTTCACTAATGCCAATCACTTTCTTACAGCACCATTAGTGATTGAGTTCAGCTCATAATTAGTGTTTGTATATCTAATTCTGAATTGCACCCCACATATAGAACTCTGTTCTTTGTTTTGTGAGACATCACTAAAAATTAACTATCTCATATCCATCAAACGTTCTGCAAAATCTTTCTATCTGTCCTCTTTTATGGCTGCATCATATTCCACTGTGTATATATCACATTTATTTTATCCTTTCTAGCTTTGATGGGTTACATGGTTGGTACCATGTTTTTCTGCAATTGTGATTAGAGCTATCAAAAACATACTGGTGCTGGTATCTTTTAGCTGAAATGATTTTAGTTCCTCCAGGTATATTCTAAACAGGGAAATTACTGAGTCACACGGTAGGTCAATATCTTGTCCTTTACAAACCACCAAAGAGTTTTCCAAAGATGTTATTCTACTTTCAGTCCACATTCAGTGTAGAAGCATTTATTTCTTCCCAAAGCCTGACCTGCATCTGTTATTGTTTGTTTCATTAATGATGGCCAGTCTTACAGGTGGTATTTGGCATTTCAAAGTGGTTTTCATTGCATTTCTTTGATGAGGAGTGAGGTTGAGCAATTTTCATGTGTCTGCTGGCTGCCCGTATCTCTTTTTATGTAAAGTGTCCAATCACATATTCTGCACACTTTTCAAAGGGAATGTTTGTCTGATTTTTCTGAGTGTTTGAGTTTCTTGTAGATCCTAGATGTTACGCCTTTTTACAGATATATAGGTGGATAATCGTTTTTTGCATTCTATAGGCTGTATCCCTGCTCCTCTGATGTTATATTTTGTTTTACAGATTTATATTAATTTGAGGAGATCCCACTTGTCGAACTTACTTCTTAAGGCATGGGTATTTAGGACTCTGAAGAGGAATTAATTTCCCATTCCAGCATTCCTTATGGTTTCTCCTGCTTTTTCTAAAATTATTTTAATTTGGTGTTTTACGTTTAGGTCTTTGATCCATTTAGAGTTAAAGTGTATGGAGATATATTGGGTTCCTGTTTCAACCTTCTGCATGTTATCAGCCTTTTCCCAGCACCATTTGCTGTATATGTTCTCTATTACCCAGTGGTCTTGGAGGTTTTTTCACAGATGAGTGGGTTGAGAATTTGAGTATTTCATTCTCTGTCCTGATCCATTGGCCTATGGACCTGTTCTTATACCAATACCTAGCTGGGTTGATTACCTTAACCATACGGGGGACTAGCCCCTGCAGAGATTTAGAGGGCCCCTGGAAGGTGGGGCACCATCTGCAATTATTCTGGAGAAATAAAGAGAAGGAAAGAGAAAGGGGTAGAAAGAGACTTGACTCTGTCTAGTGCAGAAGTCTATTCTGTAGTAGGGATAGATATTGAAAGAAAGATGGAGGAATAAATATAAAGAGGAAGAAAAAGAAAGAAAAAAGTGGTCAACCGTTCAGTGAAATGAGCCGAAGCCATTTATTGGGACCCACCGTGAGTCTTTTATCCTAAATTTTCACATGTTAAATCACAAGACTTTCACATGAACACAAGGTCAGGTGAATGAGGCGCATCCCCCCACCCACCAGGTGTTTCCTTAAGCATGAGGAAGGACAATCCCAATCAAATCACAAGACTTTCACCTGAACACAAATCCAGGTGAATGAGGGGCGTCCCCCACCCACCAGGCATTTTCCCAAGCATGAGGAAGTACAATCCCAAAATTATCTCACTGTTCCTTATGCTTGGTTTATGTTCCTCAAAGGCAATACAACAATTCTAACATCAAAAAATCCTAATAATTAACAACTTCTAAAACATATGCATACCCAACACCCAATGACTGAGTTAAATCCTAATACCTTTCTATTCTGTGCTAATTCTACCTACACTGTGAAAACTCTTAATTATATCTCAAACCAGTTCCTAATGAATGTGGCCCATTACAACGATCACACTGGGCCGTTTCTAGGAACAATTGATTAAAATCTCTTAACCAAATGGCTCTTCTAAAATCCTATGTATCTATCCTAATTTGTATAAAAGTTTCTAATTCCTAGTGCTATTATATAAGGCTGTTCATCAGCAATAAATCCTCTACAATAAAACCCAAATACAAACGGTAATTTTACTAAAGCCAAAACCGCAATTAGTAGAAAGTGGGAACAATGAAATTTCTAATGTTAGCTTTATTCTATAGAACCTCAAAGTATCATGTTTGATCATACTTGAACTAACATAATTCCCTGACGTAGATTAACCTATTCTATAATACTTTCTATGAATAAAATAAATTCAATTTCTATTATAAGTAGAAAAAACGTACACTAATTGTAACTAAAGAAACGGTTTAAAAGAATGCAGCCCAGCCCAAAGTGGATGCTGGTCTTTTAGGAATGTGGCCAGTCCAAAGTTCATGCTAGGCCATTTCTGGTAAGTCTAGATAATCATCTATACCATCTAAAGCTGGAAACAGCTCTCTAAATGTATATCCTAATTCTATAAATATACCTTAAAATCTTATAAAGAAGCTTGTATCATGTATAAGGCTCCCAAATGTGAACTGAGTTTGAACTGTGTTAAGTTTAAAGCTGAAACCTCAGTCTGTGAGAAACGGGAACAATGGATCCCTAGAGTCAGCCATGCCTGCCATATTCTCAAAACTTCATGCTTAGATCATCAAAGTCCCTGCTAGTGGGTCATGCCATACAACAAAGAAAGGAGGAGGGAATGGACCTTTAGCTCCTGAACACAACCTGGTGGTCACAGGGTCCGCAACCCACCTGGATCCCTAATACTCAGGTGGGCCTCCACGGCTGGTACCCAAGATCTCCCCCTTTCTTATTTGTTAGCATGAACTCATGGAACTCGGTGTTGAGCTGAGAAAGTTTTTTCTTCAGCACCTTGAAAATAATTGGAAGCAGGCATAACAACTCAAGAATCACTGGTCCACAAATTCCCACATTAACGTGTATAGGCATCAATGACTTTTGGTTGATGAATGATGAAAACTGGCTCATTCTGAGGACTGGAAATGTTCCTTAGTGACAGTCATGTCCTGTTTTTCTTGATGTAACCTCATGCAGTGTCTGCAAAACGTATTCAACATACCAATGGGATGACAAGTGTACAGGAATCATCAAATAAGTTGGCTGCTTAGGAATAACAAAACCTTCATAAAAGGCATTAGTTAAACAATTAGTTAAAATACACTCAGTACAAGACACCTTATAGACATTGTTATGATACTCAATTTTAACAGGTTGGTAGTAATTCCATAATAAAAACACATAAGAGGACTGTAAGCATGCCCTAATGTGATACATCTGAGTTCGTCAAACAGGCCAAGAGAGGCTGACAGGTTGTGAGGGATCTCCACAAATGAGGCTGAATGGCTTGTCTGATTCCAATTTTAAATGAAAGTGTTGGGGGTACCCATCCATTGGAGGGCCTTCTAGCTGCAGCCAGCATAGAGCCATTAAAATCTTATTCACTAATATCTAGTCTTTCACTGGGTACAGGATAGTCCACGTTAGGGTTGTAAGCACAGTTTCTCCACTTTGGGAAGCCAGCATCTTGCTGAACGAGTGAATTTTCCATATCATTGAAGGGGCCAGCAGGTACACTGAGAGGCGATGAAGCTCTAGTTGCACTGCTAGGGGTGATTCCTCCAGGCATTAACATCTTCAGTCAACAACTGTCCTTGTATTGTCCTGATAAGGGCTTTCTGTACTCAGAGTCTTAAAGCTAGACATTAAGCAAGAAGTCTGTCAATTATTAAAAGCAGAAGTATTATAAAAACAAACAGGGAGGGAGTTGGAATGCCCTTCATAAGAAAAATTACGATTAGTAACATGTTTGACTTGAGCATGAAATAAAGCAGGCTCTCCCCTTTTCCTGTAAGGAGAGCCTTCCACTTTATCATTGGTTTTATACTTCCTTCTGGATTTCAATGTCTAGCCATAGCTGAATAGCCTGAAGAGTCCAAATTTAAATGATTAATAACAAATAAAGTGTGATTCAAGATATGGTGAGGAGAGCTATACTTGAACTATTCTCTTGTAACTTAATTGATTTTTTTGAAGTTTTGTGAGCTCTTTCAACTATGACTTGACTTTGTGGATTGTAGAGAATTTCTGTGTAAGGAGAAATAGTAAATTGGGAGCAAAATTTCTAGAACGATTTAGATGTATATGCAGGATTGCTGTTGGTTTTCAGTTGCTGTGGCATACCTAGTTGTAAAAAGCAAAATAATAAATGTGCCACGTCCTTGTAGACTTCTTCAGGTTTTGCTGAAGCTAATTTAACTGGAGAAAATGTATCTACAGTCACATGCAAATAAGACAAATTTCCAAAGCTGGGAAAGTGAGTTACATCCATTTGCCGTAGCATGTTAGGTCTCAGTCGTCCAGAGTTGACTCCTTCTGGAGCTGGAACAAAAGTTTTTAAAATCTCAGAGAGTAAACTGAATGTAAATTGTTTACAATCCTCTGAGCTTAAAGGTATAGTAAAGAAACAATTCTGTAAATCAATAACTATGATATTAAAGTTATCATGTATAGCAATCCCGGTTGCAACGCTCCCATGATTTTCATAGTAGCGTTAATTCCTCTGAAATCCTGTGAAAGTCTCCATTTACCAGATTTTTTCTCAATTATGAATAGGAGTGTTTCTAGGGCTAGAGGTTGCCATTCGGGGGACTAGTAGAAGTCTCTATATGACGATCCACTAATTGTTGTTAAACTAGTTTTTTGACTGCCTTAAGCTTTTCTGATGGCATGGGCGATTGTTTCACCCAAACCGGTTTGTCACCTTCTAGGCAATCAATCTTGAAAACAGTGGCTCCTAAGGTAAATTCAAATAACCAACACATGTTATTTGGACAGACTCCTGTATTCCTTGCCCATCTTTACCAAGTTCCTTAAAGGGGTCATAGTCCATCTACAGCATTTCTGCTGAGACTTTATCATTGGGGCTATACAAAAGCATGCCCATTTTTGAAAGAATGTCTCTTCCCCATAATGTAAAGGTGATAGATGGAATAACAAATGGGCAAAAGGTTCCTGAAGTCTTACTATCTGTCCAATTTAAAATCTGTGAACTTTGGCTACTGAGGGTACTCGACCAATGCCTATGAGTCCTGAAGGAGCTATTTGAGTAGACCAGGAAGCAGGCCAATAGTTTCCAGCAATATTAATATCTAAGCCTGATCATCAGCAATAAAGCTTCTAAAATAAACCCAAATACAAACTGTAATTGTACTAAAGCCAAGACCACATTTAGTAGAAAGTGGGAACAATGAAATTTCTAAGGTTAGCTTTATTCTATAGAACCTCAAAGTATAATGTTTTATCATGCTTGAACTTACATAATTCCCTGATGTAGAGTAAACTATTCTATAATACTTTCTATCAATAAAATAAATTCAGTTTCTATTATAAGTAGAAAAAACATACACTAATTGTAACTAAAGAACCAGTTTAAAAGAATGCAGCCCAGCCCAAAGTGGATGCTCGGCTCTTAGGAATGTGGCCCAGTCCAAAGTTCATGCTGTGCCAATTCTGGTAAGTCTAGATAATCATCTATACCATTTAAAGCTGGAAACAGCTCTCTAAATGTGTATACTAATTCTACAAATATACTTTAAAATCTTATAAAGAAGCTTGTATCATGTATAAGTCTCCCAAATGTGACCTGAGTTTGAACTGTGTTAAGTTTAAAGCTGAAACTTCAGTCTGTGAGAAACGGGAACAATGTCTCCCTGGAGTCAGCCATGCCTGTCATATTCTCAGAACTTCATGCTTAGATCATCAAAGTTCCTGCTAGTGGTTCATGCCAAACAACAAAGAAAGGAGGAGGGAATGGGCCTTCAGCTCCTGAACACAACCCGGTGGTCTCACTGTCCACAGCCCACCTGGATCCTTAACGCTAAGATGGGCCTCCATGGTCAGTTCCCAACATAAATATATAGTAAAGTTTGAAGTCTGGAACTGTGATAAATCCTGCTTTGTTTCTTTTGATAAAATTCTGTTGGCTATTCATAATTGTTTATGGTTTCATATGAATTCTTTATTGTAATTTCCAAGACTAATAACTTAATGGTTATTTCATTCAATCTGTAGATTGACTAAAAGGCTAATTTTTACATTAAAAGAGGTAAGTAAAGTCCCTGAAACAAGCATGTCAATTTGACATTTATGACATCAGCCTCAGAACTTTGACATCATAGTGGAAGGGACCTTGACTACTGAGCAATCCTTAGGCTTCAAGCACTTGTGTACAGTGCTCTGCCCAATGCCGTAGACAAGATGGATTTCATTACCAAGAAGTGAAGAGAACCATGTGTTCACACCTATCCAAAAATATCTCCAGGGATAAATGACCATTCAAGAATCCTCTAAACGAGGTAATCTTTTTTTAATTATATTTTTGAGTTGGAGTCTCACTCTCTCACTCAGACTGGAGTGCAGTGGCCTCTCCCAGCCACTGCAGCCTTGATATTCTGGGCTCTGGGGATCAATCCGCCCCAGCCTTCCAAGTAACCAGAAGTACAGGGGCACGCTACCTTGCCCGGCTGATTTCTTCTTTTATTGTAGATATGGGGTCTTGCTGCCAAGGCAGGTCTCGAACCCACAGCCTCAAGGAATCCACTCACCTCAGCCTCCCAAAGGCATAGGATTACAGGCTGAGCCACCGAGCCTGGCCGTCTTTTTTTTTTTTTTTTTTTTAAAGCAGTTTATATTGAGAAGACTAGGAAACACCCAAACTGGGAGGGGACCTGCGGGGGTTGGCCAAGATGTAGTCTTTTATCATTATGGTCATGGAGTCCTGTTGGAGCTTGGTTATAGCACAACCAAATAATATTTAAACACTTTCTTTAGTTTAGAAACCTTTGGATGTTTTTAGTATTGTGTAACAGTCGTTGAGCTGTTTTTCCTACAAGATTTGAACATTACTTTTGCTAACATCATAATCAATTTTCCAGAATTTTCAACATCTAAATTTTTATAGTAATGCAGATCCCAAATACTTACTACTTTGTAAATCTCCATGTTATTTTGTTTTACATATATTAGGCCCCAAATTCTCTTTTGTCTGTGTGCTTCATTTTAAATGCTTGGTGATTAAAAGTATCAGATTAATCGTATACTTTCTGGCAGAGTACAGCATGATGTCTTAGGTAGAGAAAATACTAGGGAATTCAATGGAAATACTCTTTTAAAAATATAAATTGGGTTACAATATAAAGGGAATGTGATTTTATATTTTCTTCAAATATATAAGGGAAACTTTCTCCAAGGATTGCCCATCTGTAACATTTAATCAAAATTAACAAACAGAAAATACACAGTGCACCAAGAAAATATACAAAAATTTTCAGAGTGGATAAAGCTGTATTAAATTGTGGTACTGTTTTATTTTCTAAAATATTTAAGATTTATTATGCATTCTGCCTTCTGAATAGCACTCAGGTACACTGAATCTCAAGGTTCATCTTTCTAAGAATGGTATAGATCTGGAATCTCAACAAATTTCAATTTATGCAGAATAAAACATTCAAAATTTATGAGAAATACTGTAGTTGTCAATTTTCAAGGCAGAATTAAACCACGTATT
Source organism: Cephalopachus bancanus (assembly GCA_027257055.1). Classification (NCBI taxonomy): domain Eukaryota; kingdom Metazoa; phylum Chordata; class Mammalia; order Primates; family Tarsiidae; genus Cephalopachus; species Cephalopachus bancanus. Next base: position 95,027 of record JAPVLO010001474.1, on the reverse strand, counting down.
CCAATGTATTAAAAAGCAAAGGAAACATCATTGGAGTATTCTACAATTCTTAAAAAATCAATCTCAGCATAGTGAACATTTGTAGTCCCAACTCTGAATTGTAACAATTTATAAAGTTAAAAAAATAAAAATAGAATAATAAATAAAGTCACTTGCATGCTTTAGAACTTTTATTTATTTATTTATTTATTTATTTTAATTTTTTAAAAATGTGGGGTACAGTTTAGAGTTAGATATACAAATATTGATTTTCATATGTCTGCTGGCTGCCCGTATCTCTTCTTATGAAAAGTGTCCAATCACGTATTTTGCACACTTTTCAAAGGGAATGTTTGCCTGATTTTTCTGTGTTTGAGTTTCTTGTAGACCCTAGATGTTGTGCCTTTTTACAGATATATAGGTGGAGAATAGTTTTTCCCTTTCTGTTGGCTGTTTCCCCTGCTCTTCTGATTGTTTCTTTTGTTTTGCAAAAGTATATTAATTTGATGAGATTCCACTGGTGTAACTTACTTTTTAAGGCAGGGGTATTTAGGGCTCTGCAGAGGCATTAGTTTCCAGTTTCAGTTTCCCTAATGGTGTCTCCTACATTTTCTAAGATCATTATATTTTGGTGTTTTCCTTTTAGGTCTTTGATCCATTTAGAGTTAATTTGTTTGGTGGTAGATAAGAGTCCTGTTTCAATCTTGTGCATGTTGTCACCCTTTTCCCAGCACCACTTACTGAATATGTTCTCCATTACCCAGTGTGACTTGGAGGTTTTTTCAAAGATGAGTTTGTTGCTAATTTGAGGATTTCAATCTCTGTCCTGATCCATTGGCCTATGAATCTATACTTGTACTAATACCATGATGTGTTGATTGCTGTAAACATATAGTAAAGTTTGAAGTCTGGAACTGCAATAGCTCCTGCTTTGTTTATTTTGATAATGTTCTTTTGGCTATTTATGATTCTTTATGTTTCATATGAATACTTTATTGTAATTTCCAGGTCTGAGAAGAATGATGATAACTTAGTGGTTATTTCATTGAATCTGTAGACTGACTAAAATGCTAATTTTTATATAAATAGAGGTAAGTAAACTCAGGAAACAAGCATGTCAGATTGTCATTCATTACATCAGCCTCAGAACTTTGACATCATAATGGGAGGGAACTTGACTGCTGAGCAATTTTTAGGCTTCAAGCACTTTTCCACAATTCTCTGCCTAATGCAGTAGACATGGCGAATTTCATTCCCATGAAGTGAAGATGACCATGTGTTCACATGGTGAAAACATCCTAAAATTTCCGCAGGGATAAATGACCATTCAAGAATTCTATAAAAGAGGTAATGTTTTTTTTTAAGCAGTCTTTATTAAAGTGACCCAGAAACTCCCAAAATGGGAGGGGACCTGAGGGGGTTGCCCACGAGGTAGTCTTTTATTATTATGGCCACAGAGTGCTGTTTGAGCTTGTTTATAACACAACCAAATAACATTTTTAGCACTTTCTTTAGTTTAGAATGTTTTGTATTTTTTTAATATTCTGGAACAGCCATTGAGCAGTTTTTCCTATGGGATTTGAACAATGCTTTTGCTAAGATCATAATCAATTTTCCAGAATTTTTATTTATCTAAATTTTTATATTAATGCAGAGACGAAATACTTGCCACTTTGCAAATTTCCACGTTAGTTTGGTTTATATATATTGGGCCCAGAATTTTCTGTTTTTCTGTGTGTCTCATTTTATGCTTGGTGATGAAAAGTATCAGATTAATCGGATTCTTTGTTGCAGAGTACAGCATTATGTCTTAGGTAGAGAAAATACGGGGGGTTTCAATGGAAATACACTTTTAAAAATATAAATTGTGTTAAAATATGAAGGGAACGTTATTTTATATTTCCTTCAATTATACAAGGGAAACTTTTCTCCAAGGATTTTACATCTGTAATGTTTAATCAAAATTGACAAGCAGAAAAAACAGAGGGCACCAAGAAAATGTACACAAATTTTAAGAATATAAAAAGCTTTATTAAATTATGGTACTATTTTATTTTCCTAAATATTAAGATTTATTATGCATTCTGCCATCTGAATAGCACTTACGTACACTGAATCTCAAGGTTCAGTTTTCTAGGAATGATATAGATCTGGAATCTCAATAAGTTTCAATTTAGGTAGGATACAACATTCAGAATTTATGTGAGAAACATGTAGATGTCAATTTTGAAGGCAAAATTATACCATGTAATCCAAGGTATTAAAAGGAAAAGGAGTTATCATTGGAGAATTATACAATTCTTAAATGATCAATCCCAGCATAATAAAAATTTCTAGGCTGAGCCTTGTATTGCAACCATTTTTAAAGTAAAAAAAAAAAATAAAAAATAGAATAAACAAATAAAGTCAGTTACATGTTTTATAGCTTTCAATTATTTATTTATTTGTTTATTTTAATACTTTTTAAATGTGGGATAAAATTCAGAGTTAGAAATAGAAACATTGATTATGCAGGGTCCTTCTTGGATGAGGTATGCCCCTCTATTCCTTAGCAGTATCCCTCCACTGCCAATCTCACCCCTTCCACTACAGAGTGTTCCACTACTGTCAATAACTTTCTTACAGCACTATAAGTGATCAAGTTCAGTTCATGAGTGAGAACATATGAAACTCTGTTCTTTGCTTCTATGATATACCACTGAAAATGACCTAACTCTTACCCATCAACTGTTCTGCAAAATCCTTATATCTGTCCTTTTTTAAGGCTGCATAATATTCCACTGTGTATACACCACATTTATTTTATCCATTCCAACTTTGATAGGCAACATGATTAGTACCATGTTTTTTGCAATTGTGATTAGAGCTGCGAAAAACATACTGGGGCAGGTATCTTTTTGGTAAAATGATTTGAGTTCCTCCAGGTATATTCTCTACAGGAGAATTACTGTGTCACATGGTAGGTCAAGATCTTGTCCCTTTACAAACCACCACTTTGTTTTCTAAAGATGTTGCTCAACTTTTCAGTCCACATGCATTGTAGAAATAATTATTTCTTCCCAAAACATGACCTGCATTTGTTATTGTTTGTTTCAATAATGATGGCCAGTCTTACAGGTGTTATGGGATATTTCAAAGTGGTTTCATTTGCATTTCTTTGATGATGAGTGAGGCTGAGCAATTTCCATGTGTCTGCTGGCTGCCCATATCTGTTCATATGAAAAGTGTACAATCACGAATTTTGCAATCTTTTCAAAGGGAATGTTTGTCTGATTTTTCTGTGTGCTTGAGTTTCTTGTAGATCCTAGATGTTATGCCTTTTTACAGATTTATAGGTGGAGAATCGTTTTTCCCATTCTGTTGGCTGTCACCCTGCTCTTCTGATGGTTTCTTTTGTTTTGCAGAAGTATATTAATTTGATGAGATCCGACTTGTCGAACATACTTCTTAATGCATGTGTATTTAGGGCTCTGAAGAGGAATTAGTTTCCATTTCCAGTTTTCCTAATGGTGTCTCCTTCGTTTTCTAAGATTATTGTAATTTGGGGTTTTCCTTTTAGGTCTTTGATCCATTTAGAGTTAAAATGTATGATGATAGATCGGGGTCCTGTTTCAATCCTGTGCATATTGTCAGCCTTTTCCCAGCACCATTTACTGAATATGTTCTCCATTACACAGTGTGTCTTGGAGGATTTTCAAAGATGAGTTGGTTGAGAATTTGAGAATTTCATTTTCTCTCCTGAACTATTAGCCTATGGACCTATTCTTGTACCAGAACCAGGCTGTGTTGCTTACTGATAACATATAGTAAAGTTATAATATAGTGTATATACTATACACTGGAACTGCAATAGTTCCTGCTTTGTTTCTTTTGATAAGATTCTATTGGTTATTCATGATTCTTTATCGTTTCATATGAATATTTTATTATAATTTCCAGATGTGAGAAGAATGATATTAACTTAATGGTTATTTCATTGAATCTGTAGATTGACTAAAAGGCTAATTTTTCAATTAAGAGAGTTAAGTAAGATAAGGGAAACAAGCATGTCAAATTGTCATTTATGACATCAACCTCAGAAGTTTGGGGGGGACCTTGACTACTGAGCAGTCCTTAGGCTTCAAGCACCTGTCTTCATGGTTCTGCCAAATGTGGTAGACATGGTGGATTTCATTCCCAAGAACTGAAAGGAACCATGAGTTCACACCTATCCAAAAATTTCTCCAGGGATAAGTGACCATTTAAGAATCCTCTAAGCGAGGTAGTCTTTTTTTTTAAAAGCAGACTTTTTTAACAGCATTGTGAAACTCCCCAACTGGGAGGGACCTGAGGGGGTTGACCACGAGGTAGTCTTTTATTCTTATAATCACGGAGTCTGGTTGGAGCTTGGTTATAGAACAACCAAACAATATTTTAGCACTTCCTTTAGTTTAGAAACTTTTGGATGTTTTTAGTATTGTGTAACAGCTTTTGAGCTGTTTTTCCTACAGGATTTGAACATTGCTTTTGCTAAGATCAAAATTAATTTTCCAGAATTTTCAATTATTTAAATTTTTATTCTAATGCGGAGTCCAAATACTTAATACATGGTAAATCTTCATGTTATTTTGGTTTATATATATTAGGCCCCCAAATTCTCTTTTTCTGTGTGACTGATTTTAAAAGCTTGGTGATTAAAAATATCAGATTAATCAGATACTTTTTTGCAGAGTACAGCATTATGTCTTAGGTAGAGAAAATACTGGAGGATTCAATGGAAATACTCTTTTAAAAATACAAATTGGGTTAAAATATAAAGGGAATGTGATTTTATATTTTCTTCAAATGTATAAGGGAGACTTTTCTCTAAGGATTGCACATCTGTAACATTTAATCAAAGTTAACAAGCAGAAAATACAGACTGCACCAACAAATTGTACACAAATTTTAAGAATGGAAAAAAGCTGTATTAAATTACGATACTGGTTTATTTTCCAAAATTTTTAAGATATATTATGCATTCTGTCTTCTGAATAGCACTTAGGTACACTGAATCTCAAGGTTCAACCATCTAAGAATGATATAGATGTGGAATCCCAACAAGTTTCAATTTAGGCAAAATAACATATGCAGAATTTAGATGAGAAACAATGTAATGATCAAATTTGAAGTCAGAATTATACCTCGTATACTAACGTATTCAAAGGAAAAGGAGTTATCTTAGAGTATTATACACTTCTTAATAAATCAATCCCTGCATATTGAACATTTCTACACAATTCTGAATTATTAACCTTTTTACATTAAAAAATAGAATAAACAAATGAAGTCAGTTGCATGTTTTTCAGATTTCATTTATATATTTATTTAATTATTTATTATAACTTTTAAAAAATGTGGTGTACAATTCATAGTTAGATACACAATTCTTGATTATGCAGGGTCTCTGGTTTATGAGATATGCCCCTCCCTTCCTTAACAGTATTCCTCCAATGCCAATATCCCCCCTCCCCCTAAATAGTGTTCCACGAATGCTAATCACTTTCTTCAGAACTGTAAGTAATTAATTTCAACTCCTGTGTGAGAACACACAGAACTCTGTTCCTTGTTTCTGTGATATATCACTGAAAATGACCTACCTCATAACCATCGTTAAGAAGAAATTTGGACAAGTGGGATCTCATCAAATTAATATACTTCTGCAAAACAAAAGAAACCATCAGAAGAGCAGGGATACAGCCAACAGAATGGGAAAAAAGACTCTCCACCTATATATCTGCACAAATGCTGGGGGTCAGCCCCTGCAGAGAGATTTAGAGGGTCCCTGGAAAGTGTGGCAGTGTTGGTGATATTCTGAATTAATAAAGAGAAAGAAAGAGAAAAGGGGAGTAAGAAAGAGACTGGACTCTGTCTAGTGTAGAAGCCATACAATGGGTGTAATTTCAGGGCTTTTATCCCAAAACTCCACAAAGTTATCATCAAGGGAACTTCTGTGGCTATGGTTACACAAAAGGTAGCATGTGTCTTTTACCAGAACAAGTCCAGATGCACACAGTACACCCCCCACACTCAAACATTTATTTTTTAGACATAAGGAAAAATATGAATTTCTTATCCAGTTTTTATGTACCCTTAATTGTTTATAGTTACATAACATCATTTAACGCTTACACCCGAAACTAACACAATGATATATTGCCTTTTACTCTTCTATGCTAATTCAAACTGGTTTTTATAAAACAGTTGGTGCTATGGTTACTCTCTCCTAGCACCAGCTGTCCTTTTCCGTATAATTGAAGAGGCGAGCAGGTACACTGAGAGGCGATGAAGCTCTAGTTGCATGGCTAGGGGTGATTCCTCCAGGCATTAACATCTCCAGTCACCAACTGTATTTGATATTGTCCTGATAAGGGCTTTCTGTACTCAGAGACTTAAAGGTAGACATTAACCAAGAAGCCTGTAATTATTAAAGGCAGAATTATTATAAAAACATATAGGGAGGGAGTTGGAATGCCCGTCATAAGAAAAATTACGATTAGTAACATGTTTGAGATGAGCACAAAATAAAGAAGGCACTCCCGTTTTCCTGTAAGTAGAGCCTTCCATTTTATCAAAGGTTTTATACTTCCTTCTGGATTTCAATGTCTAGCCATAGAGGAATAGCCTGAAGAGACCAAATGTAAATGATTAATAACAGATAAAGCGTGATTCAAGATGTGGTGAGGAGAGCTATACTTGAACTCTTCTCTTGTAACTTAATTAATTTTTTTGAAGCTTGGTGAGCTCTTTCACCTATGCCTTGACCTTGTGAATTGTAGGAAATTTCCGTGGAATGAGAAATAGTAAATTGGGAGCAAAATTTCTGGTGAGATTTAGTTGTATATGCAGGACCATTGTTGGTTTTCAATTGCTTTGGCATACCTAGTTGTGAAACAAAAAAGAATAAATGTTGTATCACGTTCTTGTAGGCTTCTCCAGTTTTTTCTGAAGCTAAATTAACTTGAGAAAATGTATCCGCAGTCACAGGCAAATAAGAAAATTTTCCAAAGCTGGAAAAGTGAGTCACATCCCTTTGCCATAGCACATTAGGTCTCAGTCCTCGAGAGTTGCCTCCTCCTGGAGCTGGAACAAACTTTTTAAAATTCTCAGGGAGTAAACTGAATGCAAATTGTTTACAATCCTCTGGTTTTAAAGTTATAGTAAAGAAACACTTCTGTAAATCCGTAACTATAATATTAAAGTTAACAGGTATAGCAATCCAGGCTGCAACACTCCCATGACTTCCATAGCAGCGTTAATTGCTTTTAAATCTTGTAAAAGTCTACATGTACCAGAATTTTTCTTAATTACAAAAATAGGAGTGTTTCAAGGGCTAGTGGTTGCCATTCAGGGGGCTAGTATAAAGCTCTATATGACAGCCCATAATTGTTTTCAAACTAGTTTTTTTGACTGCCTTAAGCTTTTCTGATGGCATGGGCTATTGTTCCACCCAAACCAGTCTGTCATCTTTCCAGGCAATCAGTCTTGAATACAGTGGCCCCTAAGGTAAATTCAAATAACCAATACCTGTTATTTGGACAGGATCTTGTACTCCTTGCCCATCTTTACCAAGTCCTTTAAAGGGGTCATAGCCCATCTACAGCATTTGTGCTGAGACTTTATCTTTGGGGCTATAAAAAATTGTGCCCATTTGTGAGAGAATCACTCTTCCCAATAATGTAAAGGTGGTAGATTGAATAACAAATGGGCAAAAGGTTCCTGAAGTCTCACTGTCTGTCCAATTTAAAATCTGTGAACTTTGGCTACTAAGGGTAATCAACCAATGCCTATGAATCCTGAAAGAGCTATTTGAGTAGACCAGGAAGCAGGCTGATTTTTTTCCAGCAATATAAGAAACATTGGCTCCTATGTGTAACAAGCCTGTAATTTTGAATCCTTGTATAAATAAATCTTTTAGAGTTCTAGATTTAGTAACCTCCTGAACCCAAAAAGCAATATAGCTAGAGTCAAATCCAGTCACCTCTAGGCAGGTTAAAGTTTTACCTGCTTTGTGATAAGGCAAGAGCAGCAACTGGGTGATTCTCTGTACTGTTTTGCTAGGGGGAGCAACAAGCACCTACATGTCTCCTGTGTAATCCAAATCCACCACTCCAGGAATAATGGAAATTCCTTGCAAAGACAAGGAACTTCTGCTTAATATTATACCCATTATTCCTTTTGGGAGAGGGCCCTTTACTCCCATAGGAATTGGGGTCACAGGAATGTCCAGAGTTAATATTGTTACAGTGGTGGAACACAAGTCCAATCCTGTACTCCCTGGGGTGGCTCGCATGAGATCTGCGATGGAGCAGAAGGAATGAATGGGTTCATGGTGGTGGCTGTCCCTATTGTTACCTGGGGCCAGGGCTGGCCCCTCTGGGAATTTTCCTGAGCCGGGGTGGCTTGCTGTTGATTTAAAGGAGTACAATTTTATGAAATTTAGATAGGCATTCTCTAGCCCAATGAAAGCCTTTTTTGGGATTTGGGACATAAGGTTTTTGGGTCGAGTAGCCCCAGTAAGTGGTGACGGTATGCCTTGTAAGCCGGCCATACCTTACTTCACTGGACAATCTGTTAATGTGTCTGACTTGACCATAGTTAAAGTAAGACTGTAATGAGATATTCTTTTGCTTGTTACTTATATACTTTTACTTATATTACTTATATATTGTTTATGTATTACTTATAATATTTATATTATATATTGTTTATATTGCTTATATATTACTTTTATTATTTATATATTGCTTATGTTGCTTATATCTATATTGCTTAAATTGCTTATATTACTTATTTTACTTATATTACTTACACATTACTTATAAACTTTTGCTTATTATTGCTCAAGCTCTCTGCATTCGTATAAGAAAAGGAAAAGTGTAACTAAGTTCAAGCTTTATTTTAGTATTGTCAACTTTTAAAGGAAAACCTTAGAAAGAGGTGCAGTAAGAGGTAACACAAAACTTAGTGGGGAAGTTTCTACTAATGTGCCTGATTTCTACTAATGTCCACACACATAACATGATTGCACTGAAACATTTTTCTGTTTGCCTGCACCCTGCATACCTTGAGTGATCTGTGAAAATATTTCTCCCTTCAATGCTGAGGCCAAAGCCATCTTTTGCACAATAGCTGAGCTTAGGTCTGCGCACTGGCATATAAAATCAGTAACCCATCTGGTTTTATGTATGGATCTAAGCAAAGCCTGACAAATACTATTAGCATTTTCAAAAGCCAATTGTTTGATAAGAATTTCTGCTACTTCTTCATTCGTAATTATCCGATTAACAGCCGTAGTGAGTCTGGAAACAAAGTCCTCATAACTTTCCTTGACCTTTCGTTTTACATCAGATAAAGAAGTCTGAGCAGTGTCTGCTGGTAATTTTTTCCACGCAGTGACAGCACAATGATTTATCTGAAGCAAAACATCTTCGGGTAGAGAAATTTGATTAGCCATTTGGGTATACATACCAGTCCCAGAGAGCATATCATGAGAAATAATGAATGACTCAGCAGGTCGATTTAAATTCTGGTCCATTTGAATTTTAACTTGGTCCTTATACTCGGTTTTCCACAGCAAATAAGCACCTCTGGACAAACAGCTTTGGGCTAATTGTTGCCAATCTGTGAGAATCATCCATCGAGAGGTGAATTGATCTAAAATAGTAATTGTATAAGGTGCAAGAGGACCACACTTTGAGCTTGCCTCCCATACCTCTCTTACCAATTTATATGGCAAGGTTTCCCAGTGAGCTTGATCCACTCCATCAGCACCGGGATAAAATTGTATTGGGAAGCAAGCTGTGAAACTAAAATCTCCCTCTTTTTCTGCTTCAGCTTGTACTGCCTGCATAACGAGAGGAAAGACAGGACCTGCAGGGCCATTACTGGCATTATTAGGCAAATTTTTTGACTTTAGGACTTTAGCATTGAAAGGAGCAGCGTATGGGAGGGAAGGCGCAGTGTTGGCCATAAAAGCACTGATATGAAATATATCAGTTTCTGCCTCGGGTTCAGCTTCATCCAGTGTAGATAATTTACATTGTCATTATAACCAGGGGGAGCCGAGGTTGCAGTAAAGGGAAAAGTTTCTTCATCATCATAATCATTAGCAGCCTTTTTAGAAGGAAATTTCTCATAATCATGCTGTGGATTTAAAACATTTTAAATTAGTATTGTTACTGCACAAAAAGTAAAAACGAGCTAGATTAGAAGAAGAAGCTTTAGCTCCATGTTTAGACAAAGTATTCATTAAGATACTGATGAATATTTTACATTCCTAGATTCACCCTGGCCCATGATTAGATCACGACTCTGGCTTCACAAAAACTTGCTTACCCATCCTCGCTCCCCTGTCTCTACAGAGGGGTCTGCAGCACCCTGGGTAATATCCTAGCCACACTGAAACAGAAAAAGACTTACATTTCCAGGGGTCCCACGTTGGGCACCATTAACGGGGGACCAGCCACTGCAGAGATTTAGAGGGTCCCTGGAAGTTGGGGCAGCATTGGCTATTATTCTGGAGAAATAAATATAAGAATGAGAAAGGGGTAGAAACAAACAGACGACTCTGTCTAGTGCTGAAGCCGATTCTGTAGTAGAGATAGGTATTAAAAGAATGAAAGATGGAGGGATAGATATAAAGAGGAAGAAAGAGAAAGAAAGAAAGTTGACAACTGTTCAGTGAAATGAGCAGAAGCCGTTTATTGGGACCAACCGTGAGTCTTTTATCCCAAATTTTCACATGTTAAATCACAAGACTTTCACATGAACACAAGGCCAGGTGGATGAGGCACATCCCCCCACCCACCAGGTGTTTCCTTAAGCATGAGGAAGGGCAATCCCAATCAAATCACAAGACTTTCACATGAACACATGGCCAGGTGGATGAAGGGCGTACCTCACCCACTCTTAAAAATACAAATTGGGTAAAAATATAAAGGGAATGTGATTACTTTTCTATAAGGATTACACATCTGTAATATTTAATCAAAATTAACAAGCAGAAAATACAGAGTGCTCCAAGAAAATTTACACAAATTTTAAGAATGAGAAAAGCTGTATTAAATAATGATACTGTTTTATTTTCTAAAATTTTTTAAGATTACTAAGCATTCTGCCTTTTGAACAGCACTTAGGTACACTGAATCTCAAGGTTCAGTTTTCTAAGAATGATATAGATCTGAAATCTCAACACGTTTCAATTTAGGCAGAATAAAACATTCAGAATTTATGTGAGAAACACTGTAGTTGTAAATTTTGAAGGCAGAATTATACCACGTATTCCAAAGTATTAAAAGGAAAAGGAGTGATCATTGGAGTATTATACAATTCTTACAAAATCAATCCCTGCATAATGAACATTTCTAGGCCCCAACCCTGAAGTGTAACCATTTTTAACGTAAAAAAACATAAAAAATAGAATAAACAAAGTAAGTTGCATGTTTTACAGTTATCATTTATTTATTTAATTTAATTTTTTAAAAAATGTGGATTTCAATTCAGAGTTAGATATACAACCATTGATTAAGCAGGGTCCCTGGATGATGAGGTATGCCCCTCCCCTTCCTTAGGAGTATCCCTCCACTGCAATCTCACCCCTCCCCCTAAACAGGTTTCCACTACTGCCAATCACTTTATTACAGCACTATGTGTGATCCAGTTCAGCTCATGAGTGAGAACATATGGAACTCTGTTCTTTGGTTCTGTGATAAATCACTGAAAATGACCTACCTCATATCCATCAAACGTTCTGCAAAATCCTTCTATCTGTCTTTTTTTATGGCTGCATAGTATTCCAGTGTGTATATACCTCATTTATTTTACTCATTCCAGCTTTGATGGGCAACATGTTTGGTACCATGTTTTTTTGCAATTGTGATTAGACTGCAAAAAACATACGGGTACAGGTACCTTTTTGGTAAAATGATTTGAGTTCCTCCAGGAATATTCTCTGCAGAAGAATTTCTGAGTCATGTGGTAGGTCAAGATCTTGTCCCTTTACAAACCACCACACTGTTTTCCTAAGATATTGCTCTACTTTTCAGTCCACATGCACTGTAGAAGAATTTATTTCTTCCACAATCCTGACCTGCATCTGTTATGCTTTGCTTCACTGATGATGGCCAGTCATACAGGGGGTATGTGGTAGTTCAAAGTGGTTTCATTTGCATTTCTGTGATGATGAGTGAGGCTGAGCAATTTTCATGTGTCTGCTGGCTGCATGTATCTCTTCTTATGAAAACTCTCCAATCACATATTTTGCACACTTTTCAAAGGGAACGTTTGTCTAATTTTCTGAGAGTTTGAGTTTCTTGTGGATCCTAGATGTAATGCCTCTTGAGAGATATGTAGGTGGAGAATCATTTTTCCCATTCTGTTGGCTGTATCCCTGCCCTTCTGATGGTTTCTTTTGTTTTCAGAAGTATATTATTTTATGATATCCCACTTGTCTTACATACGTGGTAAGGCATGGGTATTTAGGGCCCTTAAGATGAATTAGTTTCTGATTCCAGTTCCCCTAATGGTGTGTCCTGCGTTTTCTAAGATTATTATAATTTGATGTTACATTTAGATCTTTGATCTATGTAGATTTAATGTGTATGGTGATAGATAGGGTTCCTGTTCCAATCACGTGCATGTTGTCAGCTTTTTCCCAGCACCATTTACTGAATATGTTCCCCATTACTCAGTGGGTCTTGGAGGATTTTTCAAAGATCAGTTGGTTGAGGATTTGAGCATTTCAATCTCTGACCTGATTCATTGGCCTATGGACCTATTCTTGTACCAATACCAGGCTGTGTTGATTACTGTAAACATATAGTAAAATGTGAAGTCTTGAACTGCGATAGCTCCTGCTTTGTGTCTTTTGATAAGTTTCTTTTGGCTATTCATGATGGTTTCCGGTTTCATATAAATTCTTTTTTGTAATTTACAGGTCTGTGATGAATCATGTTAACTTAATGGTTTTTTCATTGAATCTGTAGATTGACTAAAAGTCTAATTTTTACATTAAATCAGGTAAGTAAAGTCAGGGAAACAAGCATGTCAAGTTGTCATTCATGACATCAGCCTCAGAAATTTGACATCATAATGGGAGGGACATTGACTACTGAGCAATCCTTAGGCTTCAAGCATTTGTGTACAGTGCAATTCCAAATGCGGTAGACACATGGGATTTCATTCCAAAGCAGTGAAGATAAACATGTGGTCACATGGTGAACACATCCAAAACTGTCTCCAGGGTAAGTGAACATTCAAGGATCCTCCAAATGAGGTAGTCTTTTTTTATTTTTATTTTTTTGAAGACGTCTTTAATAAGAGGACCGAGAAACTCTCAAACTGGGAGGCGACCTGAGGGAGTTGCCCACGAAGTAGTTTTTTAGTATTATGGTCATGGAGTCCTGTTGGAGCTTGGATATAGCACAACCAAATAATATTTTAGCACTTTCTTTAGTTTAGAAAGTTTTGGAGGTTTTAATATTGTGTAACAACCTGTCAGCAGTTTTTCCTACAGGATTTGAATTTTGCTTTTTCTAAGATCATAATCAATTTTCCAGATTTTTCCAATTATCTAAATTTTTAAACTAATACAGAGCCAAAATACTTACTACTTTGTAAATCTCCATGTTATTTTGGTTTATAAATGTTGGGCCCCAAATTCTCTTTTTTTCTGTGGGCCTCATTTTAAATGGTTGGTGATTAAATGTATCAGATTAATAGGATAATTTGTTGCAGAGTACAGCATTAGTCTTAGGTAGAGAAAGTACTAGGGGATTCAATTAAAATACTCTTTTAAAAATAAAAATTGTGTTAAAATATAAAGGGAATGTGATTACTTTTCCCTAAGCATTGCACATCTGTAATATTTAATCAAAATTAACAAGCAGAAAATACAGAGTGCTCCAAGAAAATTTACACAAATTTTAAGAATGAAAAAGGCTGTATTAAATTATGATACTGTTTTATTTTCTAAAATTTTTAAGATTTATTATGCATTCTGCCTTTTGAATAGCACTTAGGTACACTTAATCTCAAGGTTCAGTTTTCTAAGAATGATATAGATCTGGAATCTCAAAAAGTTTCAATTTAGGCAGAATAAAACATTCAGAATTTATGTGAGAAACACTGTAGTTGTCAATTTTGAAGGCACAATTATACCATGTATTCCAACGCATTAAAAGAAAAAGGAGTTATCACTGGAGTATTATACAATTCTTAAAAAATCAATCCCTGCATAATGAATATTTCTGGTCCCAACCCTGAATTGTAACCATTTTTAAAGTAAAAAAATAAAAATTAAAAATTAGAATTAGCAAATAAAATTAGTTGCATGTTTTACAGCCTTCTTTTATTCATTTATTTATTTTAATTTTTTAAAAAAATTGTGGGTTACAATTCAGAGTTAGATATACATCCCTTGATTGTGCAGGGTCCCTGGTTGATGAGGTATGATCCTCCATTCCTTAGTAGTATCCCTCCACTGCCAATCTCACCCCTCCCCCTAAACAGGTTTTGACTACTTCCAATCACTTTCTTTCAGCACTATAAGTGATCCAGTTCAGCTCATGAGTGAGAACATACAGAACTCTGTTCTTTGGTTTTGGATAAATCACTGAAAGAGACCTACCTCATATCCATCAACCGTTCTGCAAAATCCTTCTGTCTGTCCTTTTTTATGCCTGCATAATACTCCACTTTGTATATAACTCATTTATTTTACCCCATTCCAGCTTTGATGGGCAACATGTTTGGTACCATGTTTTTATGCGATTGAGATTAGAGCTGCAAAAAACGTATGGGAGCAGGTATCTTTTTGGTAAAATGATTTGAGTTCCTCAAGGTACGTTCTCTACAGGGTTACTTTTCAGTCACATGATCAGTCAAAATCTTGTCCCTTTATAAACCACCACACTATTTTCCAAAGGTGTTGCTCTACTTTTCAGTCCACATGCAGTGTAGAAGCATTTATTTCTTCCCAAATCCTGACCTGCATCTGTTATTGTTTGTTTTATTAATTATGGCCAGTCTTACAGTGGGTATGTGGTATTTCAAAGTGGTTTCATTTGCATTTCCTTGATGATGAGTGAGGCTGAGCAATTTTCATGTGTCTGCTGGCTGCCTGTATCTCTTCATATGAATAGTGTCCAATCAGGTATTTTGCACACTTTTCAAAGTGAATGTTTGTCTGATTTTACTGAGTGTTTGAGTTTCTTTTAGATCCTAGATGTAATGCCTCTTTACAGATGTATTGGTGGAGAATAGTTTTTCCCATTCTATTGGCTGTATCCCTACCCTTCTGATGGTTTCATTGTTTTACAGAAGTATATTAATTTCATGAGATCCCACTTGTCTTACTTACGTCTCAAGGCATGTGTATTTAGGACCCTGAAGAATTAGTTTCCGATTCCAGTTTCCCTGATGTTGTGTCGTGCATTTTCTAAGATTTTTATAATTTGTTGTTTTACGTTTAGGTGTTTTGTCCGTATACAGTTAATGTGTATGGTGATAGATAGTAGTCCTTTTTCAATCTTGTGCATGTTGTCAGCCTTTTCCCAGCACCATTTACTGAATATGTTTTCAATTACCCAGTGGGTCTTGGAGGTTTTTCAAAGTTGAGTTGGTTGAGGATTTGAGCATTTCATTCTCTGTCCTATACATTGTCCTATTTAGATATTCTTGTACCAATACCAGGCTGTGTTGATTACAATAAACATATAGTAAAATTGGAATTCTGGAACTGCGGTAGATCCTGCTTTCTTTCTTTTGATAAGTTTCTTTTGATATTTATGATGATTTATGGTTTCATATGAATTTTTTTCTGTAAATTCCAAGTCTGAGAATGATGTTACTTGAAGGTTATTTCATTGAATCTGTAGATTGACTAAAAGGCTAATTTTTACATTAAAAGAGGTAAGTAAAGTCATGGAAACAAGCATGTCAAATTGTCATTTATGACATCAGCCTCAGAACTTTGACATCATAATGTGAGGGACCTTGACTACTGAGCAATCCTTAAGCTTCAAGCACTTGTGTAGAGTGCAATGCCAAATACGGTAGACAAGTTGGATTTCTTCCAAATAAATGAAGATAACCATTTGTTCACATGATGAACACATCCAAAAATTTCTCCATGGTTAAGTGACAATTCAAGAATCTTCTAAAGGAGGTAGTCTTTTTTTTTTTAAGCAGTCTTTATTGAGAGGACCAAGAAACTCCCAAACTGGGAGGGGACCTGAGGGAGTTGCCCACGAGGTAGTCTTTTATTATTATGGTCACAGAGTCCTGTTGGAGCTTGGTTATAGAACAACCAAATAATATTTTAACACTTCCTTTAGTTTAGAAACTTTTGCATATTTTTAGTATTGTGTAACAGCCTTTGAGCAGTTTTTCCTACAGGATTTGTACTTTGCTTTTGCTAAGATCACAATCAATTTTCCAGAATTTTGAATTATCTAAATTTGTAAACTAATGCAGAGCCCAAATACTTACTACTTTGTAAAACTCCATGTTCTTTTGGTTTATACATATTGGGCCCCAAATTCTCTTTTTTCTGTGTGCCTCACTTTAAATGATTGGTGATTAAAAGTATCAGATTAATCGCATACTTTGTTGCAGAGTACAGCATTATGCCTTAGGTATAGAAAATACTAGGTGATTCAATGTAAATAATCTTAAAAATATAAATTGGGTTAAAATATACAGGGAATGTGATTACTTTTCTCTATGGATTGCACATCTGCAACATTTAATCAAAATCAACAAGCAGAAAATACAGAGTGCACCAAGAAAAATTACACAAATTTTAAGAATGAAAAAAGCTGCTTTAAATTACGATACTGTTTTATTTTCTACATTTTTAAAATTTATTATGCGTTTCACTTTCTGAATAACACTTAGTGCACTTAATCTCAAGGGTCAGTTTTCTAAGAATGATATAGATCTGGAATCTCAATAAGTTTCAATTAGGCAAAATAAAACTGAGAATTTATGTGAAAAACACTGTAGGTGTCAATTTTTAAGGCAGAATTATACCATGTATTCCAATGTATTAAAAAGAAAAGAAGTTATCATTGGAATATTATACAATTCTTACAAAATGAATCCCCTGCATAATGAATATTTCAAGGCCCAACCTGAATTGTAACCAGTTTAAAGTAAAAAAAAAAAAAAAAAAATAGAATAAACAAATAAAGTCAGTTGCATGTTTTTACAGCTTTCATTTACTTATTTATTTCAATATTTTAAAAATTTGGGGTGCATTTCAGAGTGAGATATGCAAACATTGATTATGCAGGGTCCCTGGTTGATGAGGTATGCCCTCCGTTCCTTAGCAGTTACCTCCACTGCCAATCTCAGCCCTCACCTTAAACAGTTTTCCTCTACTGCCATGGATTTCTAACAGCACTATAAGTGATCAAGTTCAGCTCAAGAGTGCGAACATATGTAACTCTGTTCTTTGTTTCTGTGATATATCACTGAAAATGACCTACCTCACATCCATCAAACGTTCGTCAAAATCATTATATCTTTCCTTTTTTATTGCTGCATAATATTTCACTGTGTATATACCACATTTATTTTATCGATTCCAGCTTTGATAGGCAACATGGTTGTTACCATGTTTTATTTCAATTGTGATTAGAGCTGCAAAAACATACTGGTGCATGTATCTTTTTGGTAAAATGATTTGAGGTCCTCCAGGTATATTCTCGACAGGGGAATTACTGAGTCACATGATAGGTCAATATCTATCTCCCTTTACAAACCACCCCACTGTTTTCCAACGATGTTGCTCCACTTTTCAGTCCACATGCAGTGTAGAAGCATTTATTTCTTCCCAAATCCTGACCTGGATCTGTTATTGTTTGTTTTATTAATGATGGTCAGTTTTACAGGGGTTTGTGGTATTTCAAAGTGGTTTCATTTGCATTTCTTTGATGATGAGTGAGGCTGAGCAATTTTCATGTGTCTGCTGGCTGCCCATATCTCTTCTTATGAAAAGTTTCCAATCACGTATTTTGCACACTTTTCAAAGGGAATGTTCATTTGATTTTTCTGCGTGTTTGAGTTTCTTGTAGATCCTAGATGTTACACCTTATTACAATTATATAGGTGGATAATCGTTTTTCCCATTCTGTTGGCTTTATCCCTGCTCTTCTGAAAGTTTCTTTTGGTTTTGAAGAAGTATATTAATTTGATGAGATCCCACTTATCTTACTTCTTAAGGCATAGGTATTTAGGGCTCTGAAGAGGAATTAGTTTCTGGTTCCAGTTTCCCTAATGGTGTCTCCTACGTTTTCTCAGATTATTATAATTCGTGGTTTTACGTTTAGGTCTTTGATCCACTTGAGTTTATGTGTATGGTGATAGATAGGGGTCCTGTTTCAATCTTTTGCATGTTGTCAGCCTGTTCCCAGCGCCATTTACTAAATATGTTCTCCATTACCCAGTTGGTCATGGAGGTTTTTTCAAAGATGAGTTGGTTGGGAATTTGAGGATTTCATTCTCTGTGCTGACCCATTGGTCTATGGACCTATTTTTGCACATATACCAGGCTGTGTTGATTACTGTGAACATATAGTAAAGTTTGAAGGTTGAACTGCGTTAGCTCCTGCTTTGTTTCTTTTGATAAGATTCTTTTGGCTATTCATAATTGTGTATTGTTTCATATGAATTCTATATTTTAATTTCCAGGTCTGAGACGATTGATGGTAACTTAACTGTTATTTTATTGCATCTGTAGATTGACTGAAAGGCTAATTTTTACATAAAAAGAGGTAAATAAGGTCAGAGAAATAAGCATGTCAAATTGTCACTTATGACATCAGCCTCAGAACTTTGACATCATAAAGGGAGGGACCTTGACTACTGAGCAATCCTTAGGCTTCAAGCACTTGTGTACAGTGCTCTGCCAAATGCGGTAGACCTGGTGGATTTCATTCCCAAGAAACAAGGAGAACCATGTGTTCACACCTAGCCAAAATTTTTTCTAAGGTTAAGTGACCATTCAAGAATACTCTAAGCCTGGCTCGGTGGCTCAGCCTGTAATCCCACACGTTTTGGAGGCTGAGCTGAGTGGATTGCCTGAGCCCCAGGGTTTGTGACGCACCTGGGCAGCGAGACCTCATCTTTATAATAAATCAAAACGTCAGCGGGGTGTGGAAGATCATGCCTGTAATTTCGGCGACTTGGAAGTCTGAGGCAGACGGATCGCCAGAGCCCAGCAGGTCAAGACTGCTGTGGCCGGGAGCGGAAACTGCCCTCCTGTCTGCAGGACACAGTGAGTCTCCAAATAAAAAAAAAAAATGAATGCTTTATACAAAGTAGTCTTTTTTTTTTTTTTTTTTAAAAGCAGTCTTTATTAAGAGGACAGAGAAACTCCCATTCTGGGAGAGGACCTGAGTGGGTTGCCCACGAGGTACTCTTTTATTATTATGGTCATGGATTCCTGTTTGAGCTTGGTTGTAGCACAACCAAATAATATTTTAGCATTTTCTTTAGTTTAGAAAACTTTGGATGTTTTTAGAACTGTGTAACATGATTTGAGCAGTTTTTCCTACAGGATTTGTACATTCCTTTTGCTAAGATCATAACCAATTTTCCAGAATTTTCAATTATCTAAATGTTTATACTAATGCAGAGTCAAATACTTACTACTTTATAAATCTCCACGTTATTTTAGTTTATACATATTGGGCCCCAAATTCCCTTTTTTCTGTGTACCTCATTGTAAATGCTTGATTTTTAAAAGTATCAGATTTATCGGATACTTTGTTGCAGAGTACAGCATTATGCTTTGGTAGAGAAAAGACTAGGGGAGTAAATGGAAATACTCTTTTAAAAATATAAATTGTGTTAAAATAAAAAGGGAATGTGATTTTATATTTCCTTCAAATATATAAGGGAAAATCTTCTATAAGAATTGCACATATGTAACATTTAATCAAAATTAACAAACAGAAAATACAGACTGCAGCAAGAAAATGTATACAAATTTTAAGAACAGAAAAGGCTGTATCAAATTACGATACTGTTTTATGTTCTAAAATTTTTAAAATTTATTATACATTCTGCCTTCTGAATAGCACTTAGGTACACTGAATCTCAAGGTTCAGAATTCTAAGAATGATGTAGATCTGGAGTCTCAACAAGTTTCAATTTAGGCAGAAGAAAACATTCTGAATTTATGTGGGAAACACTGTAGTTGTCAATTTTGAAGGCAGAATTATACCATGTATTCCAACGTATTAAAAGAAAAAGGAGTTATCATTGGAGTATTATACAATTATTAAGAAATCAATCCCTGCATAATGAACATTTCTAGGCCCATCCCTGAATTGTAACCACTTTTAAAGGAAAAAAAATATAGTATAATCAAATAAAGTCAGCTGCATGTTTTACAGTTTTCATTTATTTATTTAAATATTTATTTAATTTAAAAAAATGTGGGGCACAATTCAGAGTTAGATATACAAACATTGATTATACAGGGTCCCTGGTTGATGAGGTATGCTCCTCCCTTCCTTAGCAGTATCCCTCCACTGCCAATCTCCCCCTAAACAGTCTTCCACTACTGCCAATGACTTTCTTACAGCACACTAAGTGGTCAAGTTCAGCTCACGAGTCAGTGCATATGGAACTCTGTTCTTCGTTTTTGTGGTAAAACACTGAAAATGACCAACCTCACATCTATCAAACATTCTGCAAAATCTCTCTGTATGTCCTTTTTTAATTGCTGCATAATGTTCCACTGTGTATATATGACATTTATTTTATGCATTCTCGCTTTGATGGGCAACATGGCTTGTACCATGTTTTTTTTTGAATAGTGATTAGAGCTGCAAAAAACCTATTGATGCAGGTAAAATTTTGGTAAAATGATTTGATTTCCTCCAGGTATATTCTTGACAGGGCAATTACTGAGTCACATGGTAGGTCAATATCTTGTCCCTTTACAAACCACCACACTGTTTTCCAAAGATGTTGCTCTAATTTTTAGTCCACATGCAGTGTTGAAGCATTTATTTTTTTCCAAATCCTGATCTGCATCTATTATTTTTTGTTTTATTAATGATGGCCAGTCGTACAGGGGGTATATGGTATGTCAAAGTGGTTTCATTTGCATTTCTTTGATGATGAGTGAGGCTGAGCAATTTTCCAGTGTCTCCTGGCTGCCCGTATCCCTTCCTATGAAAAGTGTCCAATCACGTATATTGCACACTTTTCAAAGGCAATGTTTGTCTGATTTTTCTGAGTGTTTTACTTTCTTGAAGATCCTAGATGTTATATCATTTTACAGATATATAGGTGAAGAATGGTTTCTCCCATTCTGTTGGCTGTATCCCTGCTCTTCTGATGGTATGTTTTGTTTTGCAGAAGTATGTTAATTTGATGAGATCCCACGTGTCTAAAATACTTCTTAAGGCATGGATATTTAGGGCTCTGAGGAGGAATTAGTTTCCGGTTCTAGTTTCCATAATGCTGTCTCATGTGTTTTCTAAGATTATTATAATGTGGTGTGTTACGTTTAGGTTTTGATCCATTTAGAGCTAATGTGTATGTTGATAGAGAGGGATCCTGTATAAATCTTGTGCATGTTGTCAGCCTTTTCCCAGCACGTTTTACTGAATATGTTCTCCATTACCCCTTGGATCTTGGAGGTTTTATCAAAGATGAATGGGTTGAGAATTTCAGGATTTCATTCTCTGTCTGATCCGTTGGCCTATGGACCTATTCTTGTTTCAATACCAGGCTGTTTTGATTACTGTTAACATATAATAAAGTTTGAAGCTTGGAACTGCCATAGTTCCTGCTTTGTTTCTTTTGATAAGATTCTTTTTGCTATTCATGATTGATTATGGTTTCATATGAGTTCTTTATTGTAATTTCCAGGTATGAGAAGAATGATATTAACTTGGTTATTTCATTGAATCTTTAGATTGACTAAAAGGCTAATTTTTACATTAAAGGAGGAAAGTTAACTCAGGGAAACAAGAATGTCAAATTTTCATTTATGACATCAGCCTCAGAACTTTGACATCATAATGGGAGGTACTTGATTACTGAGCAATCCTTAGGCTTCAAACACTGCATGTACAGTGCTCTGCCATATGCTGTAGACAAGGTGGATTTCATTCCCAAGAACTGAAGATAACTATGTGTTCACACCTATCAAATATTTCTCCAGGGATAAGTGACCATTCGAGAATCCTCAAAATTAGGGAGTCTTTTTTTTTTTAAGCAGTGTTTATTGAGATGGCCGAGAATCTCCCAAACTGGGAGGAGAACTGAGGGGGTTGCCCAAGAGGAACTCTTTAATTATTATGGTCACGGAGTGCTGCTGAGGTTTGTTATTACACAACCAAATAATATTTTAGCACTTTCTTTAATTTAGAAACTTTTGGATGTTTTTAGTATACTGCAACTGCATTTAAACAGTTTTTCCTACAGGATTTGAACACTGCTTTTGCTAAAGTGATAATCAATTTTTCAGAATTTCCTATTATCTAAATTTTATACTAATGCAGAGTCCAAATACTTACTACCTTGTAAATCTCCATGTAATTTTGATTCATATATATTGGGACCCAAATTCTCTTTTTTCTGTGTGCCTCATTTTAACAGCTTGGTGATTAAAAGTACCAGATTAATTCGATACTTTGTTGCAGAGTACAGCATTATGTCGTAGGTAGAGGAAATACTAGGGGATTCAAAGGAAATACTCTTTCAAAAATATACATTAGGTTAAAATATAAAGGGAATGTGATTTTGTATTTCCTTCAAATATATAAGGGAAATTTTCTCTAAGGATTGCACATCTGTAATATTTAATCAAAATTAACAAGCGGAAAATATAGAGTGCTCCAAAAAAAGTACACAAATTTTTAGAATGGAAAAAGCTGTATTAAATTACGATTCCGTTTTATTTTCTAAAATTTTTAAGATTTATTATGCATTCTGCCTTCTGAATAGCACTTAGGTACACTGAATCTCAAGGTTCAGTATTCTAAAAATGATATAGATCTGGAGTCTCAACGAGTTTCAATTTAGGCAGAAGAAAACATTCAGAATTTATGTGAACAACACTGTAGTTGTCAAATTTGAAGGCAGAATTATACCATGTATTCCAACGTATTAAAAGAAAAAGGAGTTATCATTGGAGTATTATACAATTATTAAGAAATCAATCCCGGCATAATGAACATTTCTAGGCCCAACACTGAACTGGTACCATTTTTAATGTAGAAAAAAATATATTAAACAAATAAAGTCAGTTGCATGTATAAAAGCTTTCATTTATGTATTTAATTAATTATTTTAATTTTTTAAAAACTGTGGTGTAAAATTCAGAGTTAGATATACAAACATTGATTATGCAGGGTCCCTATTTGAAGAGGTATGCCCCTCACATATTTAGCTGTATCCCTCCTCTTCCAATCTCACCCCTACCCCTAACGAGTTTTCCACTACTGCCAATCACTATCTTACAGCACTATAAGTGATCAAGTTCAGCTCATGAGTGAGAACATATGGAACTCTTTTCTTTGTTGCTGTGATAAATCACTGAAAATGACCTACCTCATGTCCATCAAACGTTCTGGTAAATCCTTCTATCTGTCCTTTTTTACGGCTGCATAATATTCCCCTGTGTATACATTTATTTTATCCCTTCCAGCTTTGATGGGCAGCATGGTTGGTACCATGTTTTTTTGCAGTTGTGATTAGAGCTACAAAAAACATACTGGTTCATGTATCCTTTTGGTAAAATGATTTGAGTTCCTCCAGGTATATTCTCGAAAGGGGAATTACTGAGTCACTTGGCAGGTCAATATCTTGTCCCTTTACAATTCAACACACTGTTTTCCAAAGATGTTGCTTTACTTTTCATTCCACATGCAGTGTAGATGCATTTATTAATTCCAAAATTCAGACCTGCATCTGTTATTTTTCTTTTATTAATGTTGGCCAGTCTTACATGTGGTATGTTGTATTTCAAAATGGTTTCATATGCATTTCTTTGATGATGAGTGAGGCTGAGCACTTTCATGTGTCTGTTGTCTGCTCGTATCTATTCTTATTAAAAGTGTCCAATCATGTATTTTGCACCCTTTTCAAAGTGTTATGTTTGTCTAATTTTTCTGAGTTTTTGAGTTTGATGTAGGTCCTAGATGTTACGCCTTTTTACAGATATGTAGGTGAGAATCGTTTATCCCATTCTGTTGGCCTTATCCCTGCTCTTCGAATGGTTTTTTTTTTTTTTTTTTAGAAGTATATTAATTTGTTGAGATCCCAGTTGTCTAACTTACTTCTTAAGGCATGGAAATTTATGGCTCTGAAGAGGAATTTCTTTCTGGTTCCACTTTCCCTAAGGGTGTCTCTTGCATTTTCTAAGATTATTATAATTTGGTGTTTTACCTTTAGGCTTGATCCATTTAGAGTTAATGTGCATGGTGATAAATAGGTGTCCTGTTTCAATCTTGTGCATGTTGTCAGCCTTTTACCAGCACCATTTACTGAATATATTCTCAATTACCCATTGGTCTTAGAGGTTTTTCAAAGATGTGTTGGTTGAGAATTTGAGGATTTCATTCTCTGTCCTGATCCATTGGCCTATGGACCTATTCTTGTACCAATACCAGGTTGTGTTGATTACTGTAACCATATAGTAAAATTTGAAGTCTGGAATTGCGATAGCTGCTGCTTTTTTTTTTGATAAAATTCTTTGCTCTTCATTATTGTTTATGGTTTTATGTGAATTCTTTATTGGATTTCCCGGTCTGAGAAGAATGATGTTACCTTAATGGTTATTTCATTGAATCTGTAAATTGACTAAAAGGCTAATTTTTACATTAAAGGGGTGAGAAATGTCAGGAAACAAGCATGTCAAATTGACATTTATGACATCACCCCAGAACTTTGACATCATAATGGGAGACACCTTCACTACTGAGCAATGCTTAGGCTTCAAGCACTTGTGTACAGTGCTTTGCCAAATGCGGTAGACATGGTGGATTTCATTCCCAAGAAGTGAAGAGAAAACCATATGTTCACACCCATCCAAAAATTTCTCCAGGTATACGTTACATTCAAATCCTCTAACGAAGCCGTCTTTTTTTTTTTTTTTTAAACAGTGTTTTTTTTAGAGGACTGAGAAACACCCAAATGGGGGGGACCTGAGGGTTTTCCCAAGAGGTAGTCTATTATTATTATATTCACGGAGTAATGTTGAGGCGTGGTTATAGAACAAACAAATAATATTTTAGCGCTTCCTTTACTTTAGAAACTTTTGGACGTTTTTTGTATTGTGTAACAGCCTTTGAGCAGTTTTTCCTACAGGATTTGAACTTTGCTTTTGCTAATTAATAATCAATTTTCCAGAATTTTCAAATATCTAAATTTTTAAAAAAATTCAGACCCAAATACTTGCAAATCTCCATGTTATTTTTGGGTTTTATATATTGGGTCCCAAGTTCTCTTTTTCTGTGTGCCTATTTTAAATGTTTGGTGATTAAAATTATCAGATTAATAGGACACTGTTGCAGAGTACAGCATTATATTTAGGTAGAAAAATACTACGGGGTTCAATAGAAATACACTTTTAAAAATATAAATTGGGTTAAAATATAAAGGAAATGTGATTTTTATTTCCCCCAAATACATAAGGGAAAAATTTCTCGAAGGATCACATCTGTAACATTTAGTCAAAAATTTAAAAAGCAGAAAAACAGAGTGTACCAAGTAAATGTACACAAATTTTTTAAAAATGGAAAGAGCTGTATTAAATTAGATACTGTTTTATTTTCTAAAAATTTTTTAAAGGGTTTTTTTTGCATTCTGCCTTCTGTATAAAATTAGGGGCACTGAATTGAAGTTGCAGTTCTATAAAATGATATAGACCTGGAATTCCCAAATTTCAATTTAGTAAGAAAAAACATTCCGAATTTATGTTGAGAAAAACGTAGTTGTCAATTTCGAAGGCAGAATTATACCATCTATTCCAACTAGTAAAGGGAAAAGGAGTTATCATTGGAGTATTACACAATTCTTAAAAAATCAATCCCCGCATAATGAACATTTCTAGGCCCCAAACCCCGAATTGTAACCATTTTCAAAATTAAAAAAAAAAAATTTGAAAACACAATAAAGTCAGTTGCATGTTTTACAGCTTGCTTTTATTTATTTATTTATTTCAGTTTTTTAAAAAAAGTGGGTCACAATTCAGTTAGTTACAAAAACATTGATTATGCACCGTCCCCGGTTGATGAGGCATGCCCCCCCCTTCCCTTTGCAGTATCCCTCCCCTGTCGTCTCACCCAACCCCCAAACAGTTTTCCACTAGAGCTAATACCTTCTTACAGCACTCTAAGTGATCAAGTTCAGCTCATGAGTGAGAACATATGGAATCTGTTTTTTTTTTCTGTGATAAATCACTGAAAATGAAGTACCCCATATCCATCATACGTTCTGCAAAAATTTTATATCTGTCCCTTTTTTTTGGCTGCATAATATTGCACTGTGTATTCACCACAGGTCTTTTTTCCATTGCAGCTTTGACTGGCAACACTGTTGGTACCATGTTTTATTGCAATTGTGTTTAGAGCTGCAAAAATCATAGTGGCGCAGGGAAAGTTTTTGGTGAAATGATTTGAGTTCCTCGAGGTATATTCTCAAAGGGATATTACTGTGTCACATGTTAGGTCAATATCTTGTCCCTTTACAAGCCCAAAACACTGTTTTCCAAAGATGTTGCTCTACTTTTCAGTCCACATGCAGTGTAGAAGCATTTATTTCTTCCCAAATCCTTTAAAAGCATCTGTTATTATTTGTTTTATTAATGATGACCAGGCTTACAGGGCGTATGTGGTATTCAAAGTGGGTTTTATGTGCTTTTCTTTTATGATGACAGAGGCTGAGTAATTTTCATGTGTCCCCGGTGCCGTATCTTTCTATGAAAAGTGTCCAATCACGTATTTTACACACTATTCAAAGGAAATGTGTGTCTGATTTTTCTGAATGTTTGAGTTTCTGTAGATCATAAATGCTAACCCTTTTTACAGATATGTAGTTGGAGAAACATTTTCCCATTCTGTTCTCTGTATCCCCGCTCTTTTGAAGTATATTAATTTGGTGAGATCCGACTTGTCGAACTTACTTTGTAAGTCATGGGTATTTGGGTTCTGAAGAGGAAATAGTTTCCAGTTCCCGTTTTCCCCAATGGCGTCTAGCGTTTTCTAAGATTATTATAAATTTTGGGGTTTTACGTTTAGGTCTTTTATCCCTTTAGAGTTAATGTGTATGGTGTAGATATTGTTAGTTCTCCCGTTTCAATCTTGTGCATGTACTCAGGCTTTTCCAGCTCCATTTACTGAATATGTTTTCCCTTAAACAGCGGGTCTTGGAGGTTTTTTCAATGATGATTGATTGAGAATTTGAGGATTTCATTCTCTGTCCTGATCCATTAGCCTATGGACTTATTCTTGTACCAATACCAGGCTGTGTAGATTACTGTAAACATATAGTAAAATTTGAAGTCTGGAACTGTGGTAGATCCTGCTTTGTTTTTTAGATAAGATTCTTTTGGCTATTCATGATTGCTTATTGTTTCATATTAATTCTTTATTGCAATTTCCTGGTCTGAGAAGAATGATGTTAACTTAATGGTTATTTCATTGAATCAGTAGATTGACTAAAAGGCTAATTTTTACATAAAAAGAGGTGAGAAATGTCAGGGAAATAAGCGTGTCAAATTGTCATTGATGACATCAGCCTCAGAACTTTGACATCATACTGAGAGGGACCTTGACTACTGCCTGAGTCCAGTTCCAGCCGGATTCAGGGTACCCCAAATATGAAGACGGTGTTGGCGATTGGTGGGAAGAAGAGAGAAAGAGAGAGTGAGAGAGAGAGAAAGAGACTGGACTCCGGTCTAGTGTTGAAGCAATGTGTGTGATATTGGGAATCACAATGGGTCTTTTATACACAAAGTCAGATGTGGGAGAGGCGTCCCCCACACACCAGAAATCTTAACCCATGAAAACTTAATCAATGATTGCCTTTAAACCCCTTTCATATGATAATCTTTAAATCCCATAACAAAGGATAACCCAGTATGTGACTGACATATTCTATAAACCTTTTTCATCCTAAGCTGATTGATTTATGCCAAGTTAAACAATTCTATAGAAGCTTAAGCATTTATGTTACAAACAAAAGTGCCCCATCCCAGAATGTTTGGAATGTGGCCCAGTCCAAAGTTCACAGTGGGCTACCTGCAAGTAATCCAGCCGCATTCTTTCAACAAAATGACTGTCTTCTAAAACTATATTCTACAATTCACACCTTCACTAAATCCTACGATCATGACCCAGAAGCCTGTGACCAATACTAAGGCTCTTAGATGTGACATGAGTTTAAATTATAAGTTGTATGAAAGCCAAAACTGCAGTTTGTGGAAGAATGGGAGCAATGAACTTCTAAAGTTAGCTTGCGAACATCCCAAACTCAGAGTTTCTATGTTTTGAGCTCACAGGAGCTTAATCTGGTTAGTGCTGAGTAGAAAGGGGGAGAAAATGGGGTCAATAGCTCCCGAATGCATCCTAGTGGTCTCGGGGTCAATGGCCCTTCCTGATCCCTAAAGCTCAGTGGGCCTCCATGGCTGGCTCCCAACAGACTACTGAGCAATCTTTAGACTTCAAGCACTTGTTTACAGTACTCTGCCAAATGAGGTAGACATGGTGGATGTCATTCCCAAGAAGTGAAGAGAACTATGTGTTCACACCTATCCAAAAATTTCTCCAGGGATAAGTGATCATTCAAGAATCCTCTAAATGAGGTAATCTTTTTTTAATTAAAGCAGTCTTTATTTATAGGACTGAGAAACTCCCAAAATGGGAGGGGACCTGAGGGGGTTGCCCAAGAGGAAGTGTTTTATTATTTTGGTCACAGAGTCTGGTTGGAGCTTGGTTATAGCAATATTTTATTATATATATATATATAATATAATATTTTAGCACTTTCTTTAGTTTAGAAATTTTGGATGTTAGTATTGTGTAACTGCCTTTGAACAGTTTTCCTACAGGATTTGAAC
Organism: Cephalopachus bancanus; assembly: GCA_027257055.1. Taxonomy (NCBI): domain Eukaryota; kingdom Metazoa; phylum Chordata; class Mammalia; order Primates; family Tarsiidae; genus Cephalopachus; species Cephalopachus bancanus. The sequence continues at coordinate 65,941 of JAPVLO010001474.1, read as the reverse complement.
ATTTCTTTAGAGAAGACCATAATCAATTTCCAGAATTTTGAATTATCTAAATTTTACACTAATGCAGAGCCCAAATACTTAGTACTTTGTAAATCTCCATGTTACTTTAGTTTATATATACTGGGTCCCAAATTTTCTATTTTCCGTGTGCCTCATTTTATATGCTTGGTGATTAAAGTATCAGATTAATCGGACACTTTGTTTCAGAGTACAGCATTATGTCTTAGATAGAGAAAATACTAGTGGATTCAATGGAAATTCTCTTTTAAAAATATAAATTGAGTTAAAATATAAAAGGAATGTGATTTTATATTTCCTTCAAATATATAAGTTAAACTTTTATCTAAGCATTGCACATCTGTAACATTTAATCAAAATTAACAAGCAGAAAATAGAGTGCACTAAGAAAATATACACAAATTTTAAGAATGAAAAAGTGGTATTAAATTAAGATACTGTTTTATTTTCTAAATTTTTTAAGATTCATTATGCATTCTGTCTTCTGAATAGCACTTAGGTAAACTGAATCTCAAGGTTCAGATTTCTAAGAATGATATAGATTGAGAATCTCAACAGTCTCAATTTAGGCAGAATAAAACCTTCAGAATTTATGTGAGAAACACTGGAGTTGTCAATTTTGAAGGCAGAATTATAACATTTATTCCAATGTATTAACAGGAAAAGGAGTTATCATTGAAGTATTACACAATTCTTTAAAAACCAGTACCAGCATAATGAACATTTCTAGGCCCAACCCTGAATTGTAGCCATTTTAAAAGTAAAAAAAAAAAAATAATATAAACAAAGTAAGTTGCATAGTTTACAGCTTTCATTTAATCATTGATTTTAATTTTTTAAAAAATATGGGGTACAATTCAGAATTAGATATTCAAACAATGATTATGTCGTGTCCCTGGTTGATGAGGTATGCCCCTCCCTTACTTAGCAGTATCCCTCCACTGCCAATCTCACCCCTTACCCTAAATAGTTTTCCACTACTGCCAATCACTTTCTTACAGCACTATAAGTGATGAGTTCAGGTCATCACTGAGAACATATGGAACTCTGTGATAAATCACTGAAAATGACCTACCTCATATCCATCAAACCTTCTGCAAAATCCTTCTAGCTGTCCTTTTTTATGACTGCATAATATTCCACTATGTATATACCACATTTAATTTTTTCATTCTAGCTTTGATGGGCAATATGGTTGGAACCATTTTTTTTTTGCATTTGTGATTAGAGCTGCCAAAACCATACTGGTGCAGGTATCTTTTTGGTAAAATGATTTGAGTTCCTCCAGGTATATTCTCAACAGTGGAATTACTGAGTCATATGGTAGGTCAATATCTTTTCCCTTACAAACCACCACATGGTTTTCCAAAGATGTTGCTCTACTTTTCAGTCAGCATGCAGTGTAGAAGCATTTATTTCATACCAAATCCTGACCTGCATCTGTTACTGTTTTTTTTATTCAGGATGGCCAGTCTTACAAGGGGTATGTGTTATTTCAAAGTGGTTTCAGTTGCATTTTTTGATGATGAGTGAGGCTGAGCAATTTTCATGTGTCAGCTGGCTGCCCATATCTCTTCTTATGAAAAGTGTCCAATCACGTATTTTGCAAAGTTTTCAATGGTAATGTTTGTTGGATATTTCTGAGTGTTCGAGTTTCTTGTAAATCCTAGATGTTATGCCTTTATACAGATATACAGGTAGAGAATCGTTTTTCCTATTCTGTTGGATGCATGCCTGCTCTTATGATGGTTTCTTTTGTTTTGCAGAAGTATATTAATTTGATGAGATCCCTCTTGTCTAACTTACTCCTTAAGGTAAGGGTACTTAGGGCCTTGAAGAGGAATTTCTTTCTGACCCAACCCTGAATTGTAACCATTTTTACAGTAAAAAAATATATAACAAATAGGACAAAGTCAGTTGCATGTTTTACAGTTTTTATTTATTTATTTATATACTTTAATTTTTTTTTAAAATGAGGGGTACTATTCAGAGTTAGATACACAACCATTGATTATGCAGGATCCTTTGTTGATGAGGTGTGCCCTTCCTCTGTAGCAGTACCCCTCCACTGCCAATCTCACCCCTCCTTCTAAACAGCTTTCCACTACTGCCAATCATTTCCTTACAGCACAATAAGTGATCAAGTTCAGCTTATGAGTCTGAACATATATAACTCTGTTCTTTTTTATGTGATAAATCACTGAATATGTCCTACATCATATCCGTCAAACGTTCTGCAAAATTATTCCATCTGTCCTTTTTTATGGCAGCATAATATTCCACTGTTTACATACCACAATTCTTTTATCTATTCCTACTTAATGGGCAACTTGGTTGGTACCATGTTTTTTTCAAATTGTGATTAGAGCTGTAAAAAACATACTGCTAGCTGGGCTTGATGGCTCAACCTGTCATCCCACACTTTTTGGAGGCTGAGGTGAGTGGATTGCCTGAGCCCGCGGGTTCGAGACCTGCCTGGGTAGCGAGACCTCATCTCTACAATAAATCAAAAAATCAGCCGTGCGTGGTAGCACATGCCTGTAATTCTGGCTAATTGGAAGGCTGAGGCGGAAGGATCGCCAGAGCCCAGCAGGTCGAGGCTGCAGTGGTTGGGAGTGGCCACTGCACTCCAGTCTGAGTGACAGAGTGAGATTCCAACTCAAAAAAATAAAAAATACTGCTGCTGGTATCTTTTTGGTAAAATGACTTCAGTTCCTCCACGTATATTCTCTACAAGGGAATTACTGAGTCACATGGAAGATCCAAATCTTGTCCCTTTACAAACCAACAGTTTTCCAAACATGTTGCTCTACTCTTCGGTCCATGTACAGTGTAGAAGCATTTATTTCTTCCCAAATTCTGACCTGCATCTGTTATTGTTTGTTTTATTATCGATGACCAGTATTACAGGGGGTATGTGGTATTTCAAAGTGGTTTCATTTGCATCTCTTTGAGGATGAGTGAGGCTGAGCAATTGTCATGTGTCTCCTTGCTGCCCATATCTCTTCTTACGAAAATTGTCCAATCTCGTATTTTACACACTTTTCAAAGCGAATGTGTGTCTGATTTTTCTGAGTATTTGAGTTTCCTGTACATCCTAGATGTTATGCCTTTTTACAGATATATAGGTAGAGAATCGTTTTTCCCATTGTGTTGGATGTATCCCTGCTTTTCTGATGGTTTCTTTTGTTTTGCAGAAGTATATTAATTTGATGAGATCCCACTTTTCTAACTTACTTCTTAAGGCATGTGTATTTAGGACTGTGAAGATAATTTAGCTTCCGATTACAGTTTCCCTAATGGTGTCGCCTGCGTTTTCTAAGATTATTATTAGTTGGTGTTTTACGTTTAGGTCTTTGACCCATTTAGAGTTTATGTGTATGGTGATATACAGCGGTCCTGTTTGAGTCTTCTGAATGTTGTCGGCCTTTTCTCAGCACCATTTACTGAATATGTTCTCCATTACCCAGTGGGACTTGGAGGTTTTTTCAATTATGAGTTGGTTGAGAATTTGAGGATTTCATTCTCTGTCCTGATCCATTGGCCTATGGACCTATTCTTGTACAAATACCAGACTGTGTTGATTACTGTAAACATAAAGTAAAGTTTGAAATCTGGAACTGCGATTGCTCCTGCTTTGGTACTTTTGATAAGATTCTTTTGGCTATTCGTGATTTTTTATGGTTTCATATGAATCCTTTATTGTAATTTTCAGGTCTGAGAAGAAAGATGTTAACTTAATGGCTATTTCATTGAATCTGTAGATTGCCAAACGGCTAATTTTTACATTAAAAGAGGTAAGTAAAGTCAGGAAAACAAGCATATCAAATTGTTATTCATGACATCAGTCACAGAACTTTGACATCATAATGGGAGGGACCGTGACTACTTAGCAATCTTTAGGCTTCAAGCACTTGTGTTTAGTGTGCTGCCAAATGCGGTACACATGGTGGATTTCATTCCTAAGAGGTGAAGAGAACCATGTTTTCACACGTATTCAAAAATTTCTTCAGGGATAAGTGACCATTCAAGTATCCTCTGAATGAGGGGGGTTTCCCATGAAGTAGTCTTTGATTAGTATGGTCACGGAGTCATGTTGAGGTTCGGTTATAGAACAACCAAACAGTATTTTAGCACTTCCCGTTAGTTTAGAAACTTTTGGGTGTTTTTAGTATTATGCAATAGTGTTTGAGCAGTGTTTCATACAGGACTTGAACATTGCTTTTGCTAAGATCATAATCAATTTCCCAGAATTTTCAATTATCTAAATTTTTATACTAGTGCAGAATCCAAATACTTACTACATTGTAAATCTCCATGTTATTTTGTTTTATAAATATTGGGCTCCAAATTCTCTTTTGCTGTGTGCCTCATTTTCAATGCTTTGTGATTAAAAGTATTAGATTAATCAGATAATTTGTTGCAGAGTACAGCATTATGTCTTAGGTAGAGAAAATACTAGGGGATTCAATGAAAATACTCTTTTAAAACATAACTTGGGTTAAAATATAAAGGGAATGTGATGTTATATTTCCTTAAATTGTATGAGGGAATCTTTTCTCTAAGGATTGCACATCTGTAACATTTAATCAAACTTAACAAGCAGAAAATACAGAGTGCACCATGAAAATGTACACAAAACTTAAGATCGGAAAAAACTGTATTAAATTACAATACTGTTTTATATTCTAAAATTTTTAAGATTTATTTTGCATTCTGCCTTCTGAATAGCACTTAGGTCCAGTGAATCTCAAGGTTCAGTTTTCTAAGAATGATATAGATCTGTAATCTCAACAAGTTTCAATTTCAGCAGAATAAAACATTCAGAATTTATGTTTGAAACACTGTAGTTGTTAATTTTGAAGGCAGAATTATACCATCTATTCCATTTTAAAAGGAAAAAAAGTTATCATTGGAGTAGTATACAATTCTTAAAAAATCACTCCCTGCATAATGAACATTTCTAGGCCCAACCCTGAATTGTAACCATTTTTAAAGTAAAAAAAGTATAAAAAATAGAATAAACAAATAAAGTCATTTGCATGTTTTACAGCTTTCATTTATTCATTTATGTAATTATTTATTTTAATTTTTTAAAACGTGGGGTACAATTCAAAATTATAAATACAAACATTGACTATGCAGGGTCCCTGGTTGATAAGGTATGCCCCTCCCTTCCTTAGCAGAATCCCTCCATTGCCAATCTCACCCCTTCTTCTAAACAGTTTTCCACTACTGCCAATCACATTCTTACAGCTCTATAAGTTCAGCTAATGAGTGAGAATATATGGAACTCTGTTCTTTGTTTCTCTGGTAAATCAGTGAAAATGACCTACCTCATATCCATCAAACGTTCTGAAAATCCCTTCGGTCTGTCCTTTTTTATGACTGCATAATATACCAGCATGTATATACCACATTTATTTTATCCATTCCAGCTTTGAAGGACAACATGCTTGGTACCATGTTTTTTTTTTTTTTCTCTACTGTGATTAGACATGTAAAAAACATACTGGTGCAGGTATCTTTTTGGTTAAATGATTTGGGTTCCTCCAGGTATATTCTCTACGGGGGAATTACTGAGTCACATGGTAGGTTAATATCTTGTCCCTTTACAAACCACAACACTGTTTTCCAAAGGTGTTGCTCTACTTTTCAGTCCAAATGCAGTGTAGAAGCATTTATTTCTTCCCAAATCCTGACCTGCATAATTTATTGTTTGTTTTTTTAATGATTGTCAGTCTTACATGGGATATGTGGTATTTCAAAGTGGTTTCATTTGCATTTTTTTGAGGATGAGAGAGGCTGAGCAATTTTCATGTGTCTGTTGGCTGCCCATATCTCTTCTCATGAAAAGTGTCCAGTCACATATTTTGCACACTTTTCAAAGGTAATGTTTGTCTGATTTTTCTTACTTTTGAGTTTCTGATAGGTCCTAGATGTTATGCCTTTTTACAGATTCATAGGTGGAGAATCGTTTTCCCCATTCTTTGGTGGTATCCCTGCCCTTCTGATTGTTTATTTTCTTTTGCAGAAGTATGTTAATTTGATGAGATCCACTTGTCTAACTTACTTCTTAGGGCATGTGTATTTAGGCCTCTGAAGAGGAATTAGTTTCAGGTTCCAGTTTCCTAAAGGTGTCTTCTGTGTTTTCTAAGATTATTATAATTTGGTGTTTTATGTTTATGTCTTTGATCCATATAGAGTTCAGGTGTATGGTGATAGATAGGGGTCCTCTTTCAATCTTGTGCATTTTGTCAGTCTTTTCCCAGCACCATTTACTTTATATGTTCTCCATTCCCCGGTTAGTCTTGGAGGTTTTTGAAAGATGAGTGGGTTGAGAATTTGAGCATTTCATTCTCTGTCCTGGTCCATTGTCCTTTGGACCTATTCTTGTATCAATACCAAGCTGCGTGGATTACTGTAAACATATAGTAAAGTTTGAAGTCTCGACAATGTGATAGCTCCTGCTTTGTTTCTTTTGATAAGATTCTTTGGCTATTCATTATTGTTTATAGTTTCATATGAATTCTTTACTGTAATTTCCAGGTCTGAGAAGAATGATGTTAAAATAATGGCTATTTCATTGTATCTGTAGATTGACTAAAAGGTTAATTTTTACATATAAAGAGGTAAGTAAAGTCAGGGAAATAAGCATGTCATATTGTCATTCATGACATCAGCCTAAGAATTTGACATGATAATGGGAGGGACCTTGACTATTGAGCAATCCTTAGTCTTCAAACACTTGCGTACATTGCTCTGCCAAATTCGATAGACATGGTGGTTTTCATTCCCAAGTAGCGAAGAGAACCACGTGTTCACACCTATCCAAAAATTTCTCCATGGATAAGTGACCATTAAAGAATCCTCTAAAAGATGTAGTCTTTTTTTTTTTTTTAAGCAGTCTTTATTGAGGGAACTGAGAAACTCCCAAAGAGGGAGGTGACCCGAGGGGGGTGCCCACCTGGTAGTCTTTTATTACTATGGACAGTGAGTACTGTTGGAGCTTGGTTATAGAACAACCAAATTATATTTTAGCACTTTTTTTAGCTTAGAAACTTTTGGAAGTTTTTAATATTGTGTAATAGCCTTTGAGCAGTTTTTCCTACAGGATTTGTACATTGCTTTTGCTAAGATCATAATCAATTTTTCAGAATTTTCAATTATCTAAATTTTTATACTAATGCAGTGACCAAATACTTACTAGTTTGTAAATCTTCATGTTATTTTGGTTTTTATATATATGAGGCCCCAAATTCTTTCTCTTCTGTGTGCCTCATTTTCAATGCTTGGTGTTTATAATATTAGATTAATGGAATACTTTGCTGCAGAGTACAGAAGTATGTCTTAGGTAGAGAAAATACTAGGGGATTCAGTGGAAATACTCTTTTAAAAACATAAATGAGGTTAAAATATACAAGAAAAGTGATTTTATATTTCCTTCAAATATATAAGGGAAACGTTTCTCTAAGGATTGGCCATGTGTAACATGTAATCAAAATTAACAAGCAGAAAATGCAGAGTGCACCAAGAAAATGTACACAAATTTTAAGAATGGAAAAAGCTGTATTAAATTATGATGCTGTTTTATATTCTAAAATTTTTAAAATTTACAATGCATTCTGCCTTCTGAATAGCACTTAGGTACATTGAATTTCAAGTTCAATTTTCTAAGAATGATATAGTTCTGGAATCTCAACAAGTTTCAATTTAGGCAGAATAAAACATTCATAATTTTTGTGAGAAACACTGTAGTTGTGAAATTTGAAGGTAGAATTGTACTATGTATTCCAACGTTTTAAAAGGAAAAGGAGTTATCATTGGAGTATTATTCAATTCTTAATAATCAATCCCTGCATAATGAATATTTCTAGACCGAAACTTGAATTGTAACCATTTTTAAAATTAACAAAAAACAAAAAGGAAAATAAATCAGTGAAGTCAGTTGCATGTTTTACAGCTTTCATTTATTTATTTATTTATTTATTCATTATAGTTATTTTAAAAAGTGAGGTACAGTTCAGAGTTAGATATACAAACATTGAGTATGCAGGGTTCTAGGTTGATGAGGTATGCCCTTCGCTTCCTTAGCAGTGTCCCTCCACTGCCAATTTCACCCCTCCCTCTAAACAGTTTTCCATGACTACCAATCACTTTCTTACAGCACAATAAGTGATCAAGTTCAGCTCATGAGTGAGTACATATGGAAATCTGTTGTTTGTTTCTGTGATAAATCACTGAAAACGACCAACCTCATATCCATTAAAACGTTCTAAAAATCCTCATATCTGTTCTTTTTAATGGCTGCATAATATTCCACTGTGTATATACCACATTTATTTTATCCATTCCAGCTTTGATGGGCAACATGGTTGATACCATGTTGTTTGCAATTGTGATTAAGCTGCTAAAAACATTCATGTACAGGTATCTTTTCTGTAAAATGATTTGAGTTCCTCCAAGTATATTCTCTGCAGGATAATTACTGAGTCACATGATAGGTCAATATCTTGTCCCTTCAGAAACCACCACATTCTTTTCCAAATATGGTGTTCTACTTTTCAGTCCACATGCAGTGTAGAAGAATTTATTTTTTCGCACATACTTACCAGCCTCTGTTACTGTTTGTTTTATTAGTGATGGCCAGTCTTACTGGGGGTATGTGGTACTTCAAATTGGTCTCATTTGCATTGCCTTGATGTTGAGTGAGACTGAGCAATTTTAATGTGTTTGCTGGCTGCCCATATCTCTTCTTATGAAAAGTGTCCAATTACGTATTCTGTACACTTTTCAAAGGAAATGTTTGTGTGATTTTTCTGAGTGTTTGAGTTTCTTCTAGATCCTAGAAGAACAGATATAAAATGGAGAATCGTTTTTCCCTCTTTTATGGCTGTATCCCTGCACCTCTGATGGTTTATTTTGTTTTGCAGAGGTGTATTAATTTTATGAGATCCCATTTGTCTAACTTATTTATTACAGGACGGGTATTTAGATTTCTGAAGAGGAATTAGTTTCTGGTTCCAGTTTCCAAAATGGTGTCTCCTATGTTTTCTAAGATTATTATAATGTGGTGTTGTACGTTTAGGTCTTTGATCAATTTATAGTTAATGTGTATGGTGATAGCGGACCTGTTTCAACCTTATGCATGTGGTCAGCCTTTTTCCAGCACCATTTACTGAATATGTTCTCCATTACCCAGGGCTCTTGGAGTTTTTTTCGTTGATTGAGTATTTGAGGATTTCATTCACTGTCCTGATCCATTGGCCTATGGATCTGTTCTTGTATGAAAACCAGGCTGCGTTGATTACTGTAAACATATAGTAAAGTATGAAGTCTAGAACAGTGATAGCTCCTGCTTTGTTTCTTTTGATAAGATTCTTTTGGCTATTCTTGATTGTTTTTGGTTTCATGTGAATTTTGTGTGTGTGTGTGTGCTGGAGTCCCACTCTGTCGCCCAGACTGGAGTTCAGTGGCCGCTCCTAGCCACCGGAGCCTCGACCTGCTGGCTCCAGCGATGCTTTAGCCTCAGTCTTCCAAATAGCCTGAATGACAGGCATGCACTACCACGCCCGGCTGATTTATTGATTTATTGTAGAGATGAGGTCTCGCTGCCCAGGTGGGTCTCAAACCCGAAGCCTCAAGCAATCCACTCACCTCAGCCTCCCAAAGGCGCGGGATTAAAGGCTGAGCCACCTATCCCAAATCATATGAATACTTTATTGTAATTTCCAGGTCTGAGAAGAATCATGTTCACTTAATGGTTATTTCGTTGAATCAGCAGATTGACTAAAAGGCTAATTTTTACATTAGAAGAGGTAAGTAATGTCAGGGAAATAAGCATGTCAAATTGTCATTTATGACATCAGCCTCAGAACTTTGACATCATAATGGGAGGGACCTTGAATACTGAGCAATCCTTAGACTTCAAGGGCTTATGTACAGTGCTCTGCGAAATGCAATATACATGGTGGATTTCATTCCCAAGAAGTGAAGAAAACTACGTGTTCACACTTATGCAAAAACTTCTCTAGGTATAAGTGACCATTCAAGAATCCACGAAATTAGGTAGTCTTTTTTTGTTAGCATAGTAATATTTATTGAGAGGACAGAGAATCACCCACACTGGGATGGGAACTGAGGGGATGGCCGACGATGTAGTCTTTTATTATTAGGGTCCCGAATACTATTGGAGCTTGGTTATAGCACAACCACATATTATTTTATCACTTTCTTCAGTTTAGAAACTTTTGGATGTTTTTAGTATTATGTCACAGCCTTTGAGCCATTTTTCTAACAGGATTTGAACATCGCTTTAGCTAAGATCTTCATCAATTTTCCAGAATTATCAATTATCTAAATTTTTATTCTAATGCGGAGCCCAAATACTTAATACATTGTTAATCTCCATGTTATCATGGTTTATATATATTGGGCACCAAATTCTCTTTTTTCTGTGTGCCTAATTTTAAAAGCTTGGTGATTAAAAGCATCAGATTAATCAGATACTTTGTTGCAGAGTACAGCGTTATGTATTAGGTAGAGAAAATACTAGAGGATTCAATGGAAATACCGTTTTAAAAATATAAATTGGTTAAAAAGATAAAGACAACGCAATTTTATATTTTCTTCAAATATATAAGGAAAATTTTTCTCTAAGGATTGCACATCTGTAATATTTAATCAATGTTAACAAGCAGAAAATACATGTGCACGAAGAAAATGTACACAAATTTTAAGAATGAAAAAAGTTATTTTAAATTAAATACTGGTTTATTTTCTAAAATTTTTAAGATTTATTATGCATTCTGCCTTCTAAGCAGCACTTAGGTACACTGAATCTCAAAGTTCAATCATCTAAGAAGGATATAGATGTGGAATCTCAACAAGTTTCAATTTAGGCAGAATAAAACATGCAGAATTTATATGAGAAACACTATAGTTGCCAATTTTGAAGGCAGAATTATATGATGTATACTTATGTATTAAAAGGAAAACGAGTTATCTTAGAATATTATACACTTCTTAATAAATCAATCCCTGCAAAATGAACATTTCTATACACAACACTGAATTATAACCATTTTTATTGTAATAAAAAATAAAAAAAAGAAGTCAGTTGCATGTTTTACAGCTTTCATTTATTTATTTAATTATATCTTATAATTTTTTTTAAATGTGGGGTGTATTTTAGAGTTAGATATACAAACATTGATTATGCAGGGTCCCTGGTTGATGAGGTACGCCCCTCCCTTCCTTAGCAGTATCCCTCAATACCAATCTCTCCCATCTCCCTAAACCGTTTCCCACGACTGCCAATCATTTTCTTACAGCACTATAAGAGGTCAATTTCAGCTCATGTGTGAGAACATATGGAACTCTGTTCTTTGTTTCTGTGATAAATCACTGAAAATGACGTACCTCATATCCATCAAACGTTCTGAAAATTCTTCTATCTGTCCTTTTTTATGGCTGCATAACATTCCATTGTGTATATACCACATTTATTTTATCCTTTCCAGCTTTGATGGGCAACAATGTTGGTATCATGTTGTTTTGCAGTTGTTATTAGAGCTGCAAAAAAACATACTGGTGCAGGTATCTTTTTGGTAAAATGATTTGAGTTCCTCCGGGTATATTCTCTACAGCGGAATACTGAGTCACATGGTAGATCAATATCTTGTCACTTTACAATCCACCACACTGTCTTCCAAAGGTGTTGCTCTACTTTTCAGTCCACATGCAGTATAGAAGCATTTATTTTTCCCAAATCCTTACCTGCATCTGTTATTTTTTGTTTTTTTAATGATGGCTAGTATTACAGGTGGTATGTGGTATATCAAAGTGGTTTCATTTGCATTTCTTTGATGATGAATGCGGCCGAGCAATTTTTATGTGTCTGTTGGCTGCCCGTATCTCTTCTTATCAAAAGTGTCCAATTACATACTTTGCACACTTTTCAAAGCAAATGTTTGTCTGATTTTTCTGAGTGTTTGAGTTACTTGTAGACACTAGATGTTATGCGTTTTTACAGATATATATGTGGGAAACATTTTTCCCATTCCCTCGGCTGCATCTCTGCTCTTCTGATGGTTTCTTTTGTTTTGCTGAAGTATATCAATTTGATGAGATCCCACTTGTCTAACTTACTTCTTAAGGCTTGTGTATTTAGTGTTCAGAAGAGGAATAGTTGGGGTTCCAGTTTCCCTAATAGTGTTTCCTGTAATTTCTAAGATTAGTATAATTTGGTGTTTTACGTTTAGGTCTTTGATCCATTTAGACTTAATGTGTATGGTGATGGATAGTAGTCCTGTTTCTATCTGGTGCATGTTGTCAGCCTTTTTCCAGCACCATTTACTGAATATGTTCTCCATTACCCATTGGGTCTTCGAGGTTTTTCCAAAGATGAGTTGGTTGAGAATTTGAGGATTTCATTCTCTGTCCTCATCCATTGGCCTATGGACCTATTCTTGTACGAATACCAGGCTGTGCTGATTACTGTAAATGTATAGTAAAGTTTGAAGTCTAGAACAGTGAAAACTGCTGCTTTGTTTCTTTTAATAAGATTCTTTTGGCTATTCTTGAGTGTTTATGATTTCATATGAATAGTTTCTTTTTTTTTTTTGAGTTGTAGTCTCACTCTGTCGCCCAGAGTGGAGTGTAGTGACTGCTCCCGGCCACCGCATCCTCGACCTGCTGTGCTCCAGTGATACTTCCGCCTCAGCCTTCCAAGTAGCCTGAATTACAGGCATGTGCTACCATGCCCAGTTAATTTTTGGATTTATTGTAGAGTTGAGTTCTCACTGCCTAGGTGGGTCTCGAAACCATGGGCTCAGGCCATCCACTCACCTCAGCCTCCCAATGGCGTGGGATTACAGTCTGTGCTACCGAGGCTGGCTCTTATGAATGCTTTATTGTAATTTCCAGGTCTGAGAAGAATGATATTAGCTTAATGGTTATTTCATTAAGTCTGTAGATTGCCCCAAAGGCTAATTTTTACATTAAGGAGGTAAGGAAAGTCAGGGAAACAAGCAAGTCAAATTGTCATTTATGTCATCAGCCTCAGACCTTTGACATCATAATGGGAGGGACCTTGACTACTGAGCAATTCTTAAGCTTCAAGGGCTTGTGTACAGTGCTCTGCCACATGGGGTAGACATGGTGGATTTTATTCCCAAGTAGTGAATAAAACCACGTTTTCACACGTATCCAAAAACTTCTCCTGGGTTAAGTGACCATTCAAGAATCCACTAAACGAGGTAGTCTTTTGTTGTTTATTTTTTTGTAAGGCAGTATTTATTGAGAAGAAAGGGAAACTCCCACACTGTGACGGGACCTGAGTGGGTTGCCCACGAGGTAGTGTTTTATTATTATGGTCACCGAATCCTGTTGGAGCTTGGCTATAGCGCAACCACATACTATTTTAGCACCTTCTTTAGTTTAGAGACTTTTGGATGTTTTTAGTATTATGTAACAGTCTTTGTGATGTTTTCTAACAGGATTTAAAAATCGCTTTTGCTAAGATCATCGTCAATGTTCCAGAATTTTCAATTTTCTAAATTTTTGTGCTAATGAGGAGCCCAAATACTTACTAATTTGTAAATCTGCATGTTATTTTGGTTTATGTATATTGGGCTCCAAATTCTCTTTTTTCTGTGTGCCTGATTTTCGATACCTGGTAATTAAAAGTATCAGATTAACCAGATACTTTGTTGCAGAGTACAGCATTATGTCTTAGGTAGAGAAAATACTAGGGAATTCAATGGAAATACTCTTCTAAAACTATAAATCGGGTTAAAATATGAAGGGAATGTGATTTTATATTTCCCTCAAATATTTAAGGGAAACTTTTCTCTAAGCATTGCCCATCTGTAACATTTAATCAAAATTAACAAGCCGAAAATGGAGTCCACCAAGAAAATGTAAACAAATTTGAAGAATGGAAAAAGCTGTATTAAATTCCGATACTGTTTAATTTTTTTAAATTTTGAAGATTTATTGTGCATTCTGCCTTCTGGATAGCACTTCGGTACACTGAATCTAAAGGTTCAGTTTTCTAAGAATGATATAGATCTGGAATCTCAAAAAGTTTCAATTTAGGCAGAAAAGAATTCAGAGTTTATGTGAGGAAAACTGTAGTTGTCAATTTTGAAGGCAGATACATACCACGTATTTTAACATATTAAAAGAAAGTAGTTGTCATTGGAGTATTATACACATCTTAAAAAATCAATCCCTGCATAATGAACATTTCTACGCCAACCCTGAATTGTAACTATTTTAAAATAAAAAAATAAAAAATAGAATAAACAAAGTCAGTTGCATATTTTACAGCTTTTATCTATTTATTATTTATTTATTTATTTAAATTTTTTATCAATATTTTTATTATGATATTGTGTGGTACACTGAAGGGTTAGGTATATAAATATGCTTTGTTCAGGCACCCTGATGATAATAGTTGTTTCCCAGTCCCCAGATAGATGTTTACCAGCATTAATACCATCTCACTCCCCCCATATTTTCCCACTATTGTCATTTTCTTATAGTATTACATTGTATGCTCAAGATCCATTATTTGGGTGAGAACATGTGATACTCGGATCTTTATTTCTGTGAGAGGTCACTCAGTATTATAGACTCTAGTTCCATCCAGGTTGCTGCTAAATTCATGATTTTTTTTATTGCTGTGTAGTATTGCATCGTGTATATGTGCCTCATTTTTTAAATCCAGTCCTCTTTTGATGGACAGCATTGTTGCTTCCAGGTTTTTGCTATTGTGAAGAATGCTGTGATAAACATATGTGTGCAGGTACGTTTTTTATAGAGTGATTTCAGTTCTTCAGGATATCTTCCCAGTAGGGGGATTGTGGGGTCATATGGGAGGTTGATATTTAGAGCTTTAGGAATTGCCACACTGCTTTCCACAGAGGTTGCACTAGTTTACACTCCCACCAACAGTGTGGAAATGTTCCCTTTTTGCCACACCCTCTCCAGAAGCTGTTATTTTTTGAGTTGTTGATAATTGCCATTCTGACGAGTTAGGTGGTATCTCAGGGTGGTTTTGGTTTGCATCTCCCTGATGATTATTGAGGTTGAACATTTCTTCATGTGTCTGTTGGCTGCTCGGATGTCTTCCTTTGTGAAATGTCTGTTCATATCTTTTGCCTATTTTATAATGGGGTTGTTGTTTTTTTTCTTTTCAGCACGTTTGAGTTCCTTGTAGATCCAAGATGTCATGCCTTTGTCACACTTCCCACTGACTTGGAGTCTGTCCCACTTCCCACTGACTTGGAGTCTGTCCAGGCAGTGGGGTTTTAGGTTTCCTCCTTAGTTCCCCAGCAGGTGGTGATATCACACGCTACAGTCCAGAGGGGTGTGAGTCTGCTACAGATCACAACTTGCCACGGCAACTTCACTGGGGGAGTTCCCCAGGCCTCTCCCTGAGATAGGTGCATGGCATGGCAGGGGGGAGCTCAGAAGATCCTGCTTGTGGGCTTCATAGTCTGAAGTTGTGAGTGGCTTCAGGAATGAGCTGAGAATGACTGCAGTGGCTGCCCAGTCCCGCCGCAGTGACTGCAGGAACTACCCGGTACTGTCCTGGTGACTGCAGGAACTACCCGGTACTGTCCTGGTGACTGCAGGACCCACTGGTCCCACCCAGGTGGCCAGGCAGGAGCCACTGTTCCTGCCCAGGTGACTGCAGGAGCCTCCCGGTTCATCACAATATCCATGTAGTGATGGCAAGTGGCAGTGGCGGCTGAGCTCCCTGTGCAGGCTGCGGAAGATGGGGTCTGAAGTCCCTGGGAGAGAGCTAGGGTCATTATGGGTGTTCTATTTCGCAAACGGTTTCACAGACCCTGCCGGACCATCACCGTCTTCCTGGAAGTCCTATTTATTTTAATTTTTAAAAGAACGTGGGGTACAGTTCAGAGTTAGATATAAAAACATTGATTATGCAGGGTCCCTGGTTGATGAGGTATGCCCCTCACTTCCTTAGCAGTATCCTTCCACTGCCAATCTCACCCCTCCCCTAAAGAATTTTCCACGACTACCAATAACTTTCTTACAGCACTATCAGTGGTCAAGTTCAGCTCATGAGTGAGAACGTATGGAACTCTCTTGTTTGTTTTTGTAATAAATCACTGAAAACTACCTACATTGTATCCACGAAACGTTCTGCAAGATCCTTATATCTGTCCATTTTTATGGCTGCATAATATTCCACTGCATATATACCACATTTATTTTATCCATTCCAGATTTGATGGGCAACATAGTTGGTATCATGTGGTTTGCAATTGTGATTAGATCAGCAAAAAACATAATTGTGCAGGTATCTTTTTGGTAAAATGATTTGAGTTCCTCCAGGTATATTCTCTACAGGAGAATTACTGAGTCATATGGTAGGTCAACATCTTGTCCCATTAGAAACCCCCACACTGTTTTCCAAAGATGTTGCTCTACATTTCAGTCCACATGCAGTGTAGAAGCATTTATTTTTCCCAAATCCTTACCAGCCTCTGTTACTGTTTGTTTTATTAATGATGACCAGTCTTACAGTGGGTATGTGTTATTTCAAAGTGGTCTCATTTGCATTTCTTTCATGATGAGTGAGACTGAGCAATTTGTATGTGTTTGCTGGCTGCCCTTATCTCTTCTTATAAAAAGTTTCCAATCACGTATTCTGTGCACTTTTCAAAGGGAATGTTTGTCTGATTTTTCTGAATGTTTGAGTTTCTTGTAGATCCTAGATGTTATGCTTTTTTCAGATATATAGTTGGAGAATCATTTTTCCCAATCTGTTGGCTGTATCCCTGTTCTTCTGATGGTATCTTTTGTTTTGCAGAAGTATATTAATTTGATGAGAGCCCACTTGTTTAACTTATTCTTAAGGCATGGGTATTGAGGGTTCTGAAGAGGAATTAGTTTCCGGTTCCAGTTTCCATAATGGTGTCTCCTGTGTTTCCTAAGATTATTATAATTTGGTGTTTTACATTTAGGTCTTTGATCCACTTAGAGTTAATGTGTATGGTGATAGTTAGGGGTCCTGTTTCTACCTTGTGCATGTGTTCGCCTTTTCCCATCATCTGTACTGAATATGTTCTCCACTACACAGTGGAGCTTGGAGGTTTTTTCCAAGTTGAGTTGGTTGAGAATTTGAGTATTTCATTCTGTCCTGATCCATGGGCTATGGACCTATTCTTGTGCCAATACCAGGCTGTGTTGATTACTGCAATCATACAGTAAGGTTTGAAGTCTGGAGCAGCAATAGCTCCTGCTTTCTTTCTTTTGATAAGAGTTTTTTGGCTATTCTTGATTGTTTATGGTTTCATATTAATACTTTATTTATTTATTTATTTATTTGAGTTAGAGTCTCACTCTGTGTCCTGACTGGAGTGCAGCGGCCCCTCCTGGCCACCTCAGCGTTGACATGCTGGACTCTGGTGATACTTCCGCCTCAGCCTTCCAAGTAGCTTTAATGACAGACATACACTACCACACACATGTGATTTTTTGATTTATTGTAGTAATGAGGTCTCCTGCTCAGGCGGGCCTGGAACCCGCAGGCTCAGGCAAAGCGCTCACCTCAGCCTCCCAAAATCATGGGATTACAGGCTGAGCCAACTAGCCCGGCTCATAAGAATACTTTATTGTACTTTCCAGATCTGAGAAGAATGTTGTTATCTAAATGGTTATTTCATTGAATCTGTACATTGCATAAAAGGCTAATTTTTACATTGAATAGGTAGGCAAATCAGGAAAACAAGCATGTCAAATTGTCATTGATGACATCAGCCTCAGAAATTTGACATCATACTGGGAGGGACCTTGACTACTGAGCAATCCTTAGGCTTCAAGGGCTTGTGTTCCATGCTCTGCCAAATGCGGTAGACACAGTGGATTTTATTCCCAAAAAGTGAGGAAAACCATGTGTTCACACCTATCCAAAAACTTCTCCAGTGGTAAATGACCATTCAAGAATTGTCTAAATGAGGTGTCCCTTTTATTTTTAAAGCAGTCTTTTTTTTTTTTTTTTTTTTTTTTCGAGTTGGAGTCTCACTCTGTCGCCCAAATGGAGTGCAGTGGCCGTCCCGGCCACCGCAGCCTCGACCTGCTGGCTCCGGCGATCCTTCCGCCTCAGCCTTCCAAGTAGCCGAATTACAGGCATGCGCTACCACGCCCGGCTGGTTTTTGATTTATTGTAAGATGAGGTCTCGCTGCCAGCGGGTCTCGAACCCGCGGGCTCAGGCAATCCACTCACCTCAGCCTCCCAAAGGCGCGGGATTACAGGCTGAGCCACCGAGCCGGCTTAAAGCAGTCTTTATTGAGGACCGAGAAACTCTCAAACTGAGAGGGGACCTGAGGGCATTGGCCATGAGGTATTCTTTTATTATTATGTTCACGGAGTCCTGTTGAGGCTTGGTGATAGCACAACAAAATAATATTTTAGCACTTAATTTAGTTTAGAAACTCTTGAATGTTTTCAGTACTGTGTAACTGCCTTTGAGCAGTTTTTCCTACAGGATTTGAACATTGCTTTTGCTAAGATCATAATCAATTTTCCAGAATTTTCAATTATCTAAATTTTTATACTAAATCAGAGCCCAAGTATGTAATACTTTGTAAATCTCCATGTTATTTGGTTTATATATTTTGTGCCCGAATTCTCTTTTTTTCTGTGTGTCTCATTTTAAATGCTTGGTGACTTAAAGTATCAGATAAATCGGATACTTTGTTGCAGAGTACAGCATTATGTCTTAGGAAGAGCATATACTAGGATATACAATGGAAATACTCTTTTAAAAATATAAATTCGCTTAAAATATAAAGAGAACGTGATTTTATATTTCTTTAAAATTTGTAATGGAAATTTTTCTCTATGGATTGCACATCTGTAACATTTAATCAAAATTAACAAGCAGAAAATACAGAGTGCACCAAAAAAAGTACACATTTCTTCAGAATGGTAAAAAAACTGTACCAAATTATGATACTGTTTTATTTTCTAAATTTTTTAAGGTTTATTAGGCATGCTGCCTTCAGAATAGCACTTAGGTACACTGAATCTCAAGGTTCACTTATCTAAGAATGATATAGAACTGGAATCTCAACAAGTTTCAATTTAGGCAAAATAAAACATTCAGAATTTTTGTGAGAAACATTGTAGTTGTCAATTTTCAAGGCAGAATTTTACCATGTATTCTAACATATTAAAAGGAAAAGGAAGCCGGTCTCGGTGGCTCAGCCTGTAATCCCGCACCTTTGGGAGGCTGAGGTGAGTGGATTGCCTGAGCCCGCAGGTTTGAGACCTGCCTGGGCAGTGAGACCTCATCTCTACAATAAAAAAAAAAAAAAAAAAAAATCAGCCGGGCGTGGTAGCACATGCCTGTAATTCCGGCTACTCGGAAGGTGGAGGCGGAAGGATCCCCAGAGCCCAGCAGGCGAGGCTGCGGTGGCCGGAAGCGGCCACTGCACTCCAGTCTGGGCGACAGAGTGACACTCCAACTCAAAAAAAAAAATAATAAAAAATAAAAATAAAATAGGAAAAGGAGTTATCATTGCAGTATTATACACTTCAAAAAAAATTAATCCCTGCATAATGAACATTTCTGGGTTCAACCCTGAATTGTAACCATTTTTAATGTAAAAAAAAGGTAAAAAATAGAGTAAACAAATAAAGTCAGTTGCATGTTTTACAGCTTTCATTTACTTATTTTTTTTAATTTTTTAAAAAATGTGGGTTACAGTTCAGAGTTAGAAATACAACCATCGATTAAGCAGGGCCCCCGGTTGATGAGGTATGCCCCTCCCTTCATTAGCAGTATACCTCCACTGCCAATCACACCCTTCCCCCTAAACCATTTTCCACGGCTGACAATCACTTTTTTTATAGCACTATAAATGACCAAGTTCAGATCATGAGTGAGAACATATGGAACTCTGTTCTTAGTTTCTGTGATAAATCACTGAAAATGAACAATCTCATAAACATCAAAGATTCTGCCAAATCCTAATATCTGTCCTATTTTATGGCTGCATAATATTCCACTCTGTATATACCACATTTGTTTTATCCATTCCAGCTTTGATGGGCAACATAGTTGGTAGCATGTTGTTTGCAATTGTGATTAGAGCTGCAAAAAATGTACTTTTGCAGGTATCTTTTCTGTAAAATGATTTGAGTTCCTCCTGGTATATTCTCTACAGGGGAATTACTGAGTCACATGGTAGGTAAATATCTTGTCCTTTAGGAACCACCACACTGTTTTCCAAAGAAGTTGCTCTATTTTCAGTCCACATGCAGTGGAGAAGCTTTTATTCTTTCCAAAATCCTTACCAGCCTCTCATATTGTTTGTTTTGTTAATGATGGCCTGTCTTACAGGGGGTATGTGGTATTTCAAATTGGTCTCATTTGCATTTCTTTGATGACGAGTGAGGCTGAGCAATTTTCATGTGTCTGCTGGCTGCCCATATCTCCTCTTATTAAAAGTGTCCAATCACATATTTCACACACTTTTAAAAGGGAATGTTTGTCTGATTTTTCTGAGTGTTTGAGTTTCTTGTAGATCCTAGACGTTATGCTTTTTTACAGATATATAGTTAAGGAATCATTTTTCCCACTGTGTTGGGTGTATCCCTGCTCTTCTGTTCTTTTCTTTTGTTTTATGGACACATATTAATTTGATGAGATCACACTTGTCTAACTTACATCTTGCGTCATGGGTACTTAGGGTTCTCAAGAGGAATTCATTTCTGGTTCCAGTTTCCATAATGATGTCTCCTGTGTTCTCTAAGATTACTATAATTTGGTGTTTTACATTTAAGTCTCTGATCCATTTAGAGTTAATGTATATATATGGTGATAGTCAGGGGTCGTGTTTCAACCTTGTTCATGTTTTGAGACTTTTCCCAACACTATTTACTGAATATGTTCTCAATTAACCAGTGGATCTTGGAGGTTTTTTCAAAGATGAGTTGGTTGAGAATTTGAGAATTTCATTCAGTCCTCATCCATTGGCCTATGGATCTATTCTTGTACCAATACCAGGCTGTGTTGATTACCGTAAACATATATAAAGTTTAAAGTCTGGAACAGTGGTAGCTTCTGCTTTGATACTTTTGATAAGATTTATTGGCTATTCTTGATTGTTTATGATTTCTGATGATTTTTTTTTTTTGTTTTTTTTTTTTTTTTTGAGTTAGAGTCTTACTCTTTCACCGATTCTGGAGTGCAGTATACTCTCTCAACCACCACAGCCTTGACCTGCTGGGCTCTGTTAATCCTTCACCTCAGCTTTCCAAAGAGCCTGAATGACAAGCATGTGCTACCACGCCCATCTGATTTATTGTTTTATTGTAGAGATGAGGTCTCCCTGCCCAGGTGAGCCTTGAAACTGAGGTCTCAGGCAATCCACTCACCTCAGCCTCACAAATGCACAGGATTACAGGCTGAGCCACCGAGCCTGGCTCATATGAATACTTTATTGTAATTTCCAGGTCTGAGAAGAATGATGTTAACTTAATGGTTGTTTTATTGAATCTATAGATTGCCTAAAAGGCTAATTTTTACATTAACGAGGTAAGTAAAATCAGAAAAACAAGCATATCAAATTGTCATTTATGACATCAGCCTCAGAACTTTGACATCATAGTGGAAGGTACCTTGACTACTGAGCAATCTTTAGGATTCAAGGGCTTGTATACTATGCTCTGCCAAATGCGGCAGACATGGTGGATTTCATACCCAAGAAGTGAAGAAAACCATGTGTTCACACCTATCCAAAAACTTCTCCAGGGATAAGTCACCATTCAAGAATCCACTAAACAAGGTAGTTTTGTTTTGTTTTGCTTTGTTTTTTTGAAAACCAGTATTTTTTGAGAGGACAGAGAAACTCTTACACTGGGGAGACCTGGGGGGTTGCCCACGAGGTAGTTTTTTATTATTATGGTCACCAAATCCTGTTGGAGCTTGGTTATAGCAAAACCATATAGTATTTTAGAACTTTCACTGGTTTAGAAACTTTTGGATGTTATTAGTATTATATAACAGCTTTTGAGCAGTTTTCTTACAGGATTTGAACATCACTTTAGCTAAGATCATAGTCAGTTTTGCAGAAGTTTCAATTATTTAAATTTTTATACTAATGAGGAGCCCAAATACGTACTACTTTGTAAATATCCATGTTATTTGACTTAAGTATATTGGGCCCCAAATTCTCATTTTTCTGTGTGCCTGATTTTAAAAGCTTGGTGATTAAAAGTATCAGAGTAATCGGAGACTTTGTTGCAGACTACAGCATTATGTGTTTTGTAGAGAAAATACGAGGGGATTCAATGGAAATACTCTTAAAATTATAAATTGTGTCAAAATATAAAGGGAATGTGATTTACATTTCCTTCAAATATATAAGGGAATCTTTAAGGATTGAACATCTGCAACATTTAACCAAAATTAACAAGCAGAAAATACAGAGTGCACCAAGAAAATGTACACGAATATTAAGAATGCAAAAAGCTGTATTAAATTACGATACTGTTTTTTTTTTTTAATTTTAAAGATCCTAGCAAACCAGATTCAGCAATACATTTCAAAAATCATCCACCATGACCAAGTAGATTCCATTCCTGCCATGCAAGGCTGGTTCAACATTTGTAAAATCATAAATGTAATTAAATATATCAACAGATGTCAAAACAAAACCACATGATCATATCATTAGATGCAGAAAAAGCATTTGATAAATCCAGCACCCCTTCTTGATAAAAACCCTTGAACATCAAGCATATGGGGAACATACCTCAAAATAGTAAAAACCATCTACAAGAAACCCACAGCCAGCATACTCCTAAATGGACAAAAATTGAACCAATTCCCCTGAAAATTGGAACTAGACAAGGATGCCCACTCTCTCCCCTCCTGTTCAACATAGAATTGGAAGTCCTGGCTACAGCAATCAGAGAAGAGGAGGCAATCAGAGGTATTCAAATAGGAAAAGAGGAAGTCAAGTTATCTCTCTATGCAGATGATATGATGGTGTCCCTTGAAAACCCAAGAGAATCTGTCAAAGGCCTCCTTACCTTGATAAAAGCCTTTGACAAAGTCTCTGGATACAAAATAAATATACAAAAGACAATCGCATTTCTCTACACCAATAATAAACAAACAAAAACCCAAATAAAAAACACGATTCCATTCACAATAGCCACAAAAAAATGAAATACCTTGGCATCTTCCTAACCAGAGATGTGAAAGACCTTTATAATGAAAATTACAAAACACTGCTCAAAGAAATCAAAGCTGAGATGAACAAGTGGAAAAATATCCCATGCTCATGGGTCAGAAGAATCAACATTGTAAAGATGTCCATCTTACCTAAGGCAATCTACAAATTCAATGCAATACCCATTAAATTACCAACAACATTCTTCTCAGACCTAGAAAAAACAACACAGGAATTCATATGGAAACACAAACGTCCAAGAATAGCCAGAACAATCCTCAACAAAAAAAACAAAGCAGGTGGTATTACAATACCAGACTTCAAACTTTATTATAAAGCTACAATCATCAAAACAGCTTCTTATTGGTATAGGAACAGTCATATAGATCAATGGAACAGAATTGAGATTCCAGAAGCAAAACCTCAATTTCTCAACTCATCTTCGACAAAACCCCCACAACCTACCAATGGGGAGAGGAAGACCTATTCAGTAAATGGTGCTGGGAAAATTGGCTGACCACATGCAGAAGATTGAAACATGACCCCTATCTATTTCCATGCACAAAGGTTAACTCCAAATGGAACAGAGACCTAAATGTAAAACCTCAAACCATAAGAACCTTAGAAAAGGAAGGAATTACTCTCATGGAAATCGGAACTGGCATACAATTCCTGTACAAAACCCGAAACCCACAGGACTTAAGAGAGAAGATAGACAAATGGGACTTTATTAAACTGACAAGCTTCTGCAAAGCCAAAGAAACCATAAAGAGAGCAGGGAGACAGTCTACAGACTGGGAAAAAGTATTTGCCAACTCTAGGTCTGACAAAGGCTTAACATCCTGGATCTACAAGGAAGCGAAATGCACTGAAAAGGAGAAAACAAACAACCCCATTATAAAATGGGCAAAAGATATGAACAGACACTTCACAAAAGAAGACATTCGAGCAGCCAACAAACACATGAAGAAATGCTCAACCTCACTAATCATCAGGGAGATGCAAATCAAAATCACACTGAGATACCACCTAACTCTAGTCAGAATGGCAATTATCAGAAACTCAAAAAATAACAGCTGCTGGAGAGGGTGTGGTGAAAAGGGAACACTTCTACACTGTTGGTGGGAGTGTAAACTAGTGCAACCTCTGTGGAAAGCAGTGTGGCGATTCCTAAAAGCTCTAAAAATTGACCTTCCATATGACCCTGCAATCCCCTACTGGGAATATACCCTGAAGAACACAAATCACTATAAAAAAGATACCTGCACATGTATGTTTATCGCAACGTTGTTCACAATAGCAAGAACCTGGAAGCAACCATGCTGCCCATCGAAAGAAGACTGGATTTTAAAAATGTGGTACATATACATGATGGAATACTACGTAGCCATAAAAAAGAACAAAATCATGAATTTCGCAGCAACCTGGATGGAACTAGAGTCTATAATACTGAGTGACCTCTCACAGAAACAAAGATCCGAATATCACATGTTCTCACTCATATAATGGACCTTGAACATCCAATGTAATAGTATAAGAAAATGACTGACGGTACTGGGAAACTATGGGGGGGAGGGGGATGGGATTAACAGTAGCAAATATCTGTCGGCGGATGGGAAAACCCTCTTATCAACAGGGTGCCTGAATGAAACGTAATTGTACACCTAACCCTTAACTGTACCCCACAAAACCATAATAAAAAATACTGATTGATTAAAAAAAATTTTTTTAAAGATTTATTATACATTCGGCCTTCTGAATAGCACTTAGATACCCTGAATCTCGAGATTCAGTTATCTAAGATTGACAAAGATCTGGAATCTCAACAAGATTCAATTTAGGCATAATAAAACATTTAGAATTTATGTGAGAAACACTTTAGTTGTCAATTTTGAAGCCAGAATTATACCATATATTCTAACGTATTAAAAGGAAAAGGAATTACAATTGGAGTAGTATACACTTCTTACGAAATCAATCCCTGCTTTTTGAACACTTCTAGGCCCAGCCCTGAATTGTAACTATTTTTAAATTGAAAAAAATTAAAAAATAGAATAAACAAGTAAAGTCAGTTGCATGTTTTACAGCTTTCATTTATTTGTTTGTTTATTTATTTATTTATTTTAATTTTTTTAAATGTGGGGTATAATTAAGAGTTAGATATACAAACATTGATTATTCAGGGTCCCTGGTTGATGAGGTATGCCCCTCGCTTCCTTAGCAGTATCCCATCACTGCCATTCTCACCCCTCTACCTAAACAGTTTTACACGACTGCCCATCACTTTCTTACAGCAATCTGTGTGACCAAGCTCAGCTTAGGAGGGAGAACATATGGAAATCTCTTCTTGTTTCTGTGATAAATCACTGAAAATGACCTACCTCATATCCATCAAACGTTCTTCAAAATCCTTATATCTGTCCATTTTTATGGCGGCATAATATACCACTGTGTATATACCATGTTTATTTTATCCTTTCTTGCTTTGATGGGCAACATTGTTTGTACCATGTTTTTTGCAACTGTGATTATAACTGCAAGAAACATACTTGTGCAGGTATCTTTTTGGTAAAATGATATATTCTCTTCAAGGGAATTACTGAGTCACATGGTAGGTCAATATCTTGTTCCTTTAGAAACCACCCCACACTTTTCCAAAGGTGTTGCTCTACTTTTCAGTCCATATGCAGTGTAGAAGAAATTATTTTTCCCCCAAATCCTTACCAGCCTGTTATTGTTTGTTTTATTAATGATGGCCAGTCTTACAGGGGGTATGTGGTACGTCAAAGTGGTCTCATTTGCATTTCTTTAAGGATGAGTGAGGGTGAGGAATTTTCATGTGTCTGCTGGCTGCCCGTATCTCTTCTCATGAAAAGTGGCCAATCACGGATTTTGCCCACTTTTAAAAGGGAATATTTGTCTAATATTTCTGAGTGTTTGAGTTTCTTTTAGATCCTAGGTGTTATGGTTTTTACAGATATATAGGTGGAGAATCCTTTTTCCAATTCTGTTGCCTGTGTCCCTGCTCCTCTGATGGTTTCTTTTCTTTTGCAGAAGTATATTAATTTGATGAGATCCCACTTGTCTTACTTACTTTTTATGGCATGGGTATTTAGGGCTCTGAAGAGAATTTACTTTCCTGTTTCAGTTTCCATAATGGTGTCTCCTGTGTTTTCTGAGATTATTATCATTTGGTATTTTACGTTTAGGTCTTTGATCGATTTACAGTTAATGTGCATGATGATAGTTAGGGGTACTGTTTCCACCTTGTGCATGTATTCAGCCTTTTCCCAGAACCTATACTGAATATGTTCTCCATTACCCATTGGATCTTGGAGGTTGTTTCCAAGTTGAGTTGGTTGAGAATTTGAGTATTTCATTCTCTGTCCTGATCCGTTGGCCTATGGACCTATTCTTGTACGAACACCAGGCTGTGTTGATTACTGTAAACATATAGTAAAGTTTGAAGTCTGGAATAGTGAGAGCTCCTGCTTTGTTTCTTTTAATACGATTTTTTGGGGCTATTCTTGATTGTTTATGGTTTCATGAGAATTATTTATTTATTTATTTATTTATTTTGAGTTAGAGTCTCACTCTGTGCCCTGACCGGAGTGCAGTGACTGCTCCCGGCCACCTCAGCCTCGACCTGCTGGGCTGCGGTGATCCTTCTGGCTAAGCCTTCCAAGTAGCCTGAATGACAGACATGCGCTACCACGCCTTGTGATTTTTGGATTTATTGTAGTAATGAGGTCTCTCACCCAGGCGGTCCTCACACCCGCGGTCTTAGGCAATGCACTCACCTCAGCTTCCCAAAATCCTGGGATTACAGGCTGAACCAACGAGCCCGGTTTATATGAACACTTTATTGTACTTTCCAGATCTGAGAAGAATGATGTTAATTAATGGTTATTTCACTGAATCTGTAGATTGACTAAACAGCTAATTTGCACATTAAAAGAGGCAAGTAAAGTCAGGGAAACCAGCATGTCAAGTTGTCATTCATGGCATCAGTCTCAGAACTTTGACATCATAATGGGAGGGACCTTGACTACTGAGCAATCCTTCGGCTTCAAGCCCGTGTGTACAGTGCTCTGCCAAATGCGGTAGACATGGTGGATTTCAGTCCCAAGAAGTGAAGAGAACCATGTGTTCGCAGCTATCCAAAAAGCTTTCCATGAATGAGTGACCATTCAAGAATCCTCTAAAAGAGGTAGTCTTTTTTTTTTTTTTTTTTTTTTAAGCACTCTTTACTGAGGACTGAGAAACTCCCAAACTGAGAGGGGACCTGAGGGTGTTGCCCACGAGGTAGTATTTTATTATTATGGTCACGGAGTCCTGTTGGAGCTTGGTTACAGCACAACCAAATAATACTTTAGCACTTCCTTTAGTTTAGAAACTCTTGGATGTTTTTAGTATTGTGTAAGTTCCTTTGGGTAGTTTTTCGTATAGGATTTGAACATTGCTTTTGCTCAGATCACAGTCAATTTTCCAGAATTTTCAATTATCTAAATTTTTATACTAAAGCAGAGCCCAAGTACATACTACTTTGTAAATCTCCATGTTATTTTGGTTTATATATTTTGGGCCCCAAATTCTCTTTTTTCTGTGTGTCTCATTTTAAATGCTTGGTGGTTAAAAGTATCAGATTAATTGGATACTTTGTTACAGAGTACAGCATTATGTCTTAGGAAGAGAATATACTACAATGTTCAATGGAAATACTCTTTTAAATATATAAATGGGTTTAAAATACAAAGGTAACGTGATTTTATATTTCCTTAAAATTTATAATGGAAACTTTTCTCTAAGAATTGCACATCTGTAACATTTAATAAAAATTAACAAGCAGAAAATACATAGCGCACCAAGAGAATGTGCACATTTTTCAGAATAAAAAAGCTGTATTAAATTACGATACTGTTTTATTTTCTAAATTTTTAAAGATTTATTAGGCATTCTGCCTTCGGAATAGTAGTTAGGTACACTGAATCTCAAGGTTCAGTTATCTAAAAAAGATATAGAACTGGAATTTCAACGTTTCAATTTAGGCAAAATAAAACATTCAGAATTTTTGTGATAAACATTGTAGTTGTCAATTTTCAAGGCAGAATTTTTCCATGTATTCTAACGTATTAAAAGGAAAAGGAGTTATCATTGGAATATTATACACGTCTAAAAAAAATCAATCCCTACATACTGAACATTTCTAGGCCCAACCCTGAATTGCAACCATTTTTAAAGTAATAAATAGAATAGTCATTTGCATGTTTTACAGCTTTCATTTATTTAATTGTTTATTTTCATTTTTTTTAAATGTGAGTTACAGTTCAGAGTTAGATATACAACCATTGGTTATCTAGGGTCCCTGGTTGATGAGGTATGCCCCTCCCTTCCTTAGCAGTATCCTTCCACTGCCAATCTCACACCTCCCCCTAAACCGTTTTCCATGGCTGACAATCACTTTTTAATAGCACTATAAATCATCACGTTCAGCTCATGAGTGAGAACTTATGGAACTCTGTTCTTTGTTTCTGTGATAAATCACTTAAAATGATCTATCTCATAAACATCAAAGGTTCTGCCAAATCCTTATATCTGTCCTTTTTTATGGCTGCATAATATTCCACTGTGTTTACACCACATTTATTTTATCCATTCAAGCTTTGATGGGCAGCATGGTTGGTACCATGTTTTTTGCAATTGTGGTTAGAGCTGCAAGAAACATACTTGTGTAGGTATGTTTTCTGTAATATAATTTAAGTTCCTCCAGGTATATTCTCTACAAGGGAATTACTGAGTCACACTGTAGGTCAATATTTTGTCCCTTCGGAAACCTCCACACTCTTATCCCAATATATTGCTCAACTTTTCAGTCCACATGCAGTGTAGAAGAATTTATTTTTTCCTAAATCCTTACCAGCCTGTGTTATGGTTTGTTTTATTAATGATGGCCAGTCTTACACGTGGTGTGTGGTATTTCAAAGTGGTCTCATTTGCATTACTTTGATGATGAGTGAGGCTGGGCAATTTTCATGCATATTCTGGCTGTCTGTATCTCTTCTTATGAAAAGTGTCCAATCACCTAATTTACACACATTTCAAAGAAATGTCTGTCTGATTTTTCTGAGTATTGAGTTTCTTGTAGGTCCTAGATGTTGTGCTTCTTTACAAATATATAGCTGGAGAATCATTCTTCCCATTCTGTTGGCTCGATCCCTTGTCCTCTGATGGCTTTTTTTTTTTTTTTTAAAAAGTATATTAATTTGCAGAGATCCCACTTGTCTAATTTACTTCTTAGGGCATGGGTATTTAGAGTTCCGAAGAGGAATTCGTTTCCGGTTCCAGTTTTTATAATGTGCATCTTCTGTGCATCTTCTGTGCATTCAATGCAGTCTATGATTTGGTGTTTTAAGTTTAGGTCTTTGATCCATTTAGAGTTAATGTTTATTCTGACAGTTAGGGGTCCTGTTTCAACCTTGTGCATGTGTTCAGCCTTTTCCCAGCACCATTTACTGAATATGTTCTCCATTACCCAGTGGATCTTGGAGGTTTTTCAAAGATGAGTTGGTTGAGAATTTGAGTATTTCATTCTCTGTCCTGATGCATTGGCCTATGGATGTATTCTTGTACCAATACCAGGGTGTGTTGATTACTGTAAACATATAGTAAAGTTTGAAGTATGGAACTGAGATAGCTCCTGCTGTGTTTATTTTGATTAGATTCTTTTGGCTATTCGTGATTGCTTATGGTTTCATATGATTTTTTTTTTGAGTTGGGATCTCACTCTTTCACCCAGACTGGAGTGCAGTGGCCGCTCTTGGCCACCTCAGCCTCGACCTGCTGGGCTCCTGTGATCCTTCCACCTCAGCCTTCTGAGTAGCCGGAATTACAGGCATGCACTGCCACGCAGGGCTGATTTTTTGATTTATTGTACAGATGAGGTCTCGCTGTCCAGGTGGATCTCAAACCCGCAGGCTCAAATAATCTACTCTCCTCAGCCACCCAAATGCACGGGATTAGAGGCTGAGCCACGAGCCTGTTTTTCCCATTCTGTTTGCAGTCTCTCTGCTCTTTTTATGGTTTCTTTTATTTTGCAGAAGTATATTAATTTGATGAGATCCCACTTGTCTAACTTACTTCTAGGCATGGGTATTTAGGGCTCAGAAGAGGAATTGATTTCCGGTACCAGTTTCCCTAATGGTGTCTCCTGCGGTTTCTAAGATTATTATAATTTGGTGTTTTACGTTTAGGTCTTTGATCCATTCAGAGTTTATGTATATGATGATAGATAGCGGTCCTGTTTCAATCTTGTGCATGTTCTCAGCCTTTCCCCAGCACCATTTACTGAATGCGTTCTAAATTACCCAGTGCGTCCTGGAGGATTTTTTCAAATATGAGTTAGTTGAGAATTTGAGGATTTCATTCTCTGTCCTAATTCATTGGTCTATGTACATATTCTTGTACAAATATCAGGCTGTGTTTTTTATTGTATACATATAGTGAAGTTTGAAGTCTGGAAATGTGATAGCTCCTGCTTTTCTTCTTTTGATAAATTCTTTTGACTTTTCATGACTGTTTATGTTTTCTTATTAATTATTTATTGTAATTTCCAGGTCTGAGAAGAATGATGTTAACTGAATGGTTATTTCGTTGAATCTGTAGATTGACTAAAAGGCTAATTTGTACATTAAAAGAGGTAAGTAATGTCAGGGAAACCAGCAAGTCAAATTGTCATTTATGACATTAGCCTCAGAACTTTGACATCATAATGGGAGGGATCTTGACTACTGAGTAATTCTTAGGCTTCAAGCACTTGTGTACAGTGCTATGCAATATGCCGTAGACATGGTGAATTTCAGTCCCATGAAGTGATGAGAACCGTGTGCTCACACCGATCCAAAAATTTCTCCAAGAATAAGTAACGATTCAAGAATCCTCTAAATGAGGTAGTCTTTTTTTTTTTAAACAGTCTTTATTGAGGACCAAGAAACTCCCCAACTGAAAGGGGACCTGAGGGCGTTGCCCACGAGGTAGTCTTTATTATTATAGTCAAGGAGTACTGTTGGAACTTGGCCATAGCACAACCACATAATATTTTAGCACTTTCTTTAGTTTAGAAATTCTTGGATGTATTTAGTATTGTGTAACAGCCTTTGAGCAGTTTTTCCTACAGGATTTGAATATTACTTTTGCTAAGATCGTAATCAATTTTCCAGAATTTTCAATTATCTAAATTTTTATACTAAAGCAGAGCCTAAGTATGTACTACTTTGTAAATCTCCATGTTATTTTGGTTTATATATTTTGGGTCCCGAATTCTCTTTTTTCTGTGTGTCTCATTTTAAATGCTTGGTGATTAAAAGGATCAGATTGATCAAATACTTTGTTCTTGAGTACAGCATTTTGTCTTAGGAAGAGAATATACTAGGGGATTCAATGGAAATACTCTTTTAAGAATATAAATTGTTTTAAAATATAAAGAGAAAGTGATTTCATATTTTTCTCAAATTTATAATGGAAACTTTTCTTTAAGGATTGCACATCTGTAACATTTAATCATAATTAACAAGCAGAAACTTCAGAGGACACCAAGAAAATGTACACAAATTTTAAGAATGGAAAAAGCTGTATTAAAATATGATGCTGTTTTATTTTTCTAAAATTTTTATGATTTATTATGCATTCTGCCTTCTGATTAGCACTTAGTTACACTGTATCTCAAGCTTCAGTTTTCTAAGAATGATATAGATCTGGAATCTCCACAAGTTTTCATTTAGGCAGAATAAAACATTCAGAATTTATGTGAGAAACACTGTAGTTGTCAATTTTGAAGGTAGAATTATACCACGTATTCCAACATATTAAAAGGAAAAGGAGTTTTCACTGGTGCATTACACAATTTTTAAAACATCAATACCTGCATAATGAACATTCCTAGGCCCAACTCTGAATTGTACCCATATTTAAAGTAAAAAAATAAAAATAACAAATAGAATAAACAAATAAAGTCAGTTGCATGTTTTACAGCTTTCATTGATTTAATCATTTAATTATTTTTTTAAATTTTTAAAAAAATGTTTGATACAATTCAGAGTTAGACATACAAACTTTCATTTTGCAGAGTCCCTGGTTGATGAGGTATGCCCCTCCCTTACTTAGCAATATCTCTCCACTGTCAATCTCACCCCTCCCCCTAAATAGTTTTTTCCAACTGCCAATCACTTTCTTACAGCACTCTAAGTGATCATGTTCAGCACATGAGTGAGAATATATGGAACTCTGTTCTTTGCATCTGTGATTAATCAGTGAAAATGACCTACCCCATATCTATCAAACGTTCTGCAAAATCCTTCTCTCTGTCCTTTTTTATGACTGCATAATATTCCACTGTGTATATACCACATTTATTTTATCCTGTCCAGGTTTAATTTGCAACATGGTTGGTACAATGTTTTTTTGCAATTATGATCAGAACTGCAAAAAACATTCTCATGCAGGTATCGTTTGGTAAAATGATTTGAATTTCTCCAGGTTTATTCTCCACAGGGGAATTACTGAGTCACATGGTAGGTCAATATCTTGTCCCTTTACCCACCACACTGTTTTCCAAAGGTGTTCCTCTTCATTTCAGTCCACATGCAGTGTAGAAGCATTTATTTCTTGTCAAATCCTTGCCTGCATCTGTTATTGTTTGTTTTATTAATGATGGCCAGTCTTAGAGGTGGTATGTGGTATTTCAAAGTGGTTCTATTCGCAGTTCTTTGTTGATGAGTTAGGTTGAGCAATTTTCATGTGTCTACTAGCTGCCCGAATCTCCTCTCATGAAAACTGTCCAATCACGTATTTTGCACACTTTTCAAAGGTAACATTTGTCTGATTTTTCTGAGTGTTTGAGATTCTTGTAGATCCTAGATGCTATGCCTTTTTACAGATATATAGGTTGAGAATCGTTTTCCCCAGTCTGTAGGCTGTATCCCTGGTCTTCTGAAGGTTTTTTTTTTGTTTGGCAGAAGTATATTAATTTGATGAGATCCCCCTTGTCGAACATGCTTATTAACTATGGGTATTTAGGGCTCTGAAGAGGAAATAGTTTCCGGTTCCAGTTTCTCAAATGGTGTCTCCTGCGTTTTCTAAGATTATTATAATTTGTTGTTTTAAGTTTAGGTCTTTGATCCATTTAGAGTTATTGTGTATGGTGATAGATAGGAGTCCATTTTCAATCTTGTGCATGTTGGCAGCCTTTTCCCAGCACCATTTACTGAATATGTTCTCCATTAACCAGTGTGTCTTAGAGGTTTTTTCAAAGATGCTGTAGTTGAGAATTTGAGGATTTCATCTCTGTCCTGATCCATTTGCCTATGGAAATATTCTTGTACAAATACCAGGCTGTGTTGATTATTGTAAATATATTGTAAAGTTTGAAGTCTGGAAGTGTAATAGCTCCTGTTTTGTTTCTTTTGATAAGATTCTTTGGCTATTCAGGATTGTTTATGATTGAGTATGAATTTAATTGTAATTTTCAGGTCTGAGAAGAATGATGCTAACTTAATCTTTATTTCATTGAAACTGTAGACTGACTAAAAGGCTAATTTTTATATTATAAGATGTAAGTAAAGTCAGGGAATCAAGCATATCAAATTGTCATTTATGACATCAGTCTCATAACATTGACATCATAATGGGAGGGACCTTGACGACTGAACAATCCTTGGGCTTCAAGATTTTGTGTACAGTGCTCTGCCAAATGCGGTAGATATGGTGGATTTCAATCCCAAGAAGTGAAGATAACCATGCGTTCACACGGTGAACACATTCAAAAATTTCTCCAGAGATAAGTGACCATTCAGTAATCCTTTCAACGAGGTAGTCTTTTTTTTTAAAGCAGCCTTTATTGAGGGGACCAAGAAACTCTCAAATGGGAGGGGACATGAGGGAGTTGCCCACGATGTAGTCTTTTATTATTATGATCATGAAGTCCTGTTGGAGCTTGGTTATAGCACAACCAAATCATATTTTAGCACTTTCTTTAGTTTAGAAAATTTTGGGTATTTTTAGTATTGTGTAACAGACTTTGAGCAGTTTTCCCTCTACAGGATTTGAACATTGCTTTTCGTAAGATCATAATCAATTTTCCAGAATTTTCAATATTCAAAATTTTCATACTAATGCAGAGCCCAAATACTTACTTACTACATTGTAAATCTCCATGTTCTTTTGGTTTATATATATTGGTCCCCAAATTCTCTTTTTTCTGTGTGCCTCATTTTAAATGCTTGGTGATTAAAATATCAGATTAATCAGATACTTGGTTGTAGAGAACAGCATTATGTCTTGGGTAGAGAAAATACTAGAGGATTCAATGGAAATACATTTTTAAAATTTAAATTGGGTTAAAATATAAAGGGAATGTGATTTTATATTTCCTTCAAATATATAAGGTTAACATTTCTCTAACAATTGCACAGCTGTAACATTTAATCAAAATTAACAAGCAGAAAACACAGAGGGCACCAATAAAATGTCCACAAATTTCAAGAATGAAAAAAGCTGTATTAAATTATGATACTGTTTAGTTTCTAAAATTTTAAAGTTTTATTATGCATTCTGTCTTTTGAATAGCACTTAGGTACACTGAATGTCAACGTTCAGTTTTTTAACAAAGATATAGGTCTGGAATCTCAACAAGTTACAATTTAGGCAGAATAAAACACTGAGAATTTATGTGAGAAACACTGTACTTGACAATTTTGAAGGCAGAGTTATACCATGTATCCCAATGTATTCAAAGGAAAAGGAGTTATCATTGGAGTATTATACAATTCTTGAAAAATCAATGCCTGCATAATGAAAATTTCTAGGCCCAACCCTGAATTGTAACCATCTTTAAAGGTAAAAAATAAATAAACAAAGTCAATTGCATGCTTTACAGCTTTCATTTACTTATTTATTTATTTATTTTAATTTTTTCAAAACTGTGGGGTACAATTTAGAGTTAGATATACAAACATTGATTAAGCAGGGTCCCTGGTTGATGAGGTATGCCCCTCCCTTCCTTAGCAGTCTCCCTCCATTGCCAATCTCACCCCTCCCCCTATACAGTTTTACACTACTGACAATCACTTTCTCACAGCATTATAAGTGATCAAATTCAGTTCTTGAATGAGAACATACGGAACTCTGTTCTTTGTTTCTGTGATAAATCACTGAAAATGACCTACCACATATCTATCAAATGTTCTGGAAAATCTTCTATCTGTCATTTTTTTATGGCTGCATAATATTCGACTGTGTATACCACATTCATTTTATCCATTCCAGCTTTGTTGGGCAACATGTTTGGTACAATGTTTTTCCAATTGTGATTAGATCTGCAAAAAACATACTGGTGCAGGCATATTTTGGGTACAATGATTTGAGCTCCTCCAAGAAGAGAAATTACTGAGTCACATGGCAGATCAATATCTTGTCCTTTTACAAACCATCACACTGTTTTCCAAAGATGTTGCTCTACTTTTCAGTATATATGCAGTGTTGAAGCATACATTTCTTCCCAAATTCGGAACTGCATCTGTTTTTGTGTGTCTAAATAATGATGGCCTGTCTTACAGGGGGTATGTGGTATTTCAAAGTAGTTTGATTTGCATTTCTTTGATGATGAGTGAGGCTGAGCAATTTTCCTGTGTCTGCTGGCTGCCCATATCTCTTCTTATGAAAAGTGTCCAATAACGTATATTGCACACTTTTCAAAGGGAATGTTTGTCTGACTTTTCTGAGTATTTGGGTTTCTTGTAGATCCTAGATGTTATGCCTTTTTACAGATATATAGGTGGAGAATCGTTTTTACCATTCTGTTGGCTGTATCCCTGTTCTTCTGATGGTTTCTTTTGTTTTGCAGAAGTATATTAATTTGATGAGATCCCACTTGTCTAATTTACTTTCTAAGGCATGGGTATTTAATGCCCCGAAGAGGACTTAGTTTCCGGTTCCAGTTTCCCAAATGATGTCTCTGGTGTTTTCCAAGATTATTATAATTTTTGTTTTACATTTAGGTCTTTGATCCTTTTAGAGGTAATGTGTATGGTAATACATAGGGGACCTGTTTCAATTGTGTGTATGTTTTCAGCCTTTTCCCTGCACCATTTACTAAAAATGTTCTCCATTAACCAGTGGGTCTTGGAGGTTTTTTCCAAGATGAGTTGGTTGAGAATTTGAGAATTTCATTCTCTGTCCTGATCCATTGGGCCCATGGACCTATCCTTGTACCAATACCAGGCTAAGTTGACTGCTGTAAACATATAATAAAGTTTGAAGTCTGGAATTGCGATAACTCTTGCTTTGTTTCTTTGATAAGATTCTTTTGGCTATTCATGATTGCTTATTATTTCATACGAATTCTTTATTGCAATTTCCAGGTCTGAGAAGAATGATGGTAACTTAATGTTTCTTTCATTAAATCTGTAGCTTGACTAAAAGGCTAATTTTTACATTAAAAGAGTCAAGTCAAGTCAGGGAAACAAGCATGTGAAATTGTCATTCATGACATCAACCTCAGAACTTTGACATCATAAAGGGAGGGATCTTGGCGTCTGAGCAATCCTTATGCTTCAAGCAATTGTGTACAGTGCTCTGTCAAATGCGGTAGACATGGTGGATTTCATTCCCAAGAAGAGAACCATGTGTTCACACCTATCCAAAATTTTTTCCAGGGATAAGTGACCATTCAAGGATCCTCTAAACAGGGTAGTATTTTTATTTTTTTTTAAAGCAGTGTTTATTGAGAGGACCTATAATTTCTCAAACTGGGAAGGGACATGAGGGGGTTTCCCAAGAGGTAGTCTTTTATTCTTATGGTTAAGGTGTCCTGTTGATACTTGGTTATAGAACAACCAAATAATATTTTAGCACTTTCTTTAGTTTAGAAACTTTTGAATGTTTTTAGTATTGTGTAACCGCCTTTGTGCAGTTTTTCCTACATGATTTGAACATTGTTTTTACTAAGATCATAATCAATATTCCAGAATTTTCAATTATCTAATTTTTTATACTAATGCAGAGCCCAAATACTTACTACTTTGCAAATCTCCATGTTATTTTGGTTTATATATATATTGGGCCCCATTTTCCCCATTTCTGTGTGCCTCATTGTAAATGCTTGGTGATTAAAATATCAGATTAATCAGATACTTGGTGCAGAATTCCACATTATGTGTTAGATAGAGAAAATACTAGGGGATTCAATTGAAATACACATTTAAAAATATGAATTGTGTTAAAATATAATGGGAATATGATTTTATATTTCCTTCAAATATATAAGGGAAACTTTTATGTAAGGAGTGTACATCGGTAATATTTAATCCAAATTAACAGGCATAAAATACAGAGTGCATCAAGAAAATATACAAGAATTTTAAGAATGGAAAAAGCTGTATTAAATCATGATACTCTTTTATTTTCTAAAATTTTTAAGATTTATTTTGCATTCTGATTTCTGAATAGCACTTTGCTGCATTTAATCTCAAGGCTCAATTTTCTAAGAATGATATGGATCTGGCATCTCAACAAGTATCAATTTAGGAAGAATAAAAAATTCAGAAATTTTGTGAGAGATAGTTTAGTTGTCAAATTTGGAGGCAAAATTATACCATGTATTCCAACATATTAAAGCGAAAAGGATTTATTATTGGAGTATTATGCAATTCTTCAAAAGTCAATCCCTGCATAATGAACATTTCTAGGCCCAACCCTGAATAATAACCATTTTAAAGTAAAAGTAAATAATATAATAAACAAATAAAGTCAGATGCATGTTTCACAGCTTTCATTTATTTATTTAATAATTTATTTTATTTTTTTTAAATGTGGGATACAATTCAGAGATAGATATACAAACATTGATTATTCAGGGTCCCTGGTTGATGAAGTCTGCGCAGTGTCTGCCGGTAATTTTTTCCACACGGTGACAGCACAACGATTTATCTGAAGTAAAACATCTTTAGGTAGAGAAATTTAATTAGCCATTTGGGTATACATACCAGTCCTGGAGAGCATATCATAAGAAATAATGAATGACCCATTTGAATTCTAACTCGATCCTCATACTAGGTTTTCCACAGCAAATAAGCACCTCCGGACAAACACCTTTGCATTAATTGCTGCCAATCTGCAAGAGTCATCCATCGAGAGGCAATTGTAGAAGGTGCAAGAGGACCATACTTTGAGATTGCTTCCCATAACTCTCTTACCAATTTATATGGCAAGGTTTCCCAATGAACTTGATCCACTCCAACAGCACTGGGACAAAATTGTCTTGGGAAACAAGCTGTGAAACGAAAATCTCCTTGTTTTTCTGCTTCAGCCTGTACTGCCTGCATACTGAGAGGAAAGACAGGAGCTGCAGGGACATTACCGGCATTATTAGGCAAATTTTTCGGCTTTAGTACTTTAGCATTGAAAGGAGCAGCCTGTGGGAGGGAGAGCGCAGTGTTGGCCATAAGAACACTGATATGAAATCTATCAGCTTCTGCCTTCGGTTTAGCTTCATCCTGGGAAGATAATTTATCATTGTCATTATAACCAGGGGGAGCTGAGGCTGCAGCAGAGAGAAGAGTTTCTTCATCATCATCAACATTAGCAGCCTTTTTGGGAGAAAATTTATCATAATCATGCTGTGGATTTAAAGTATTTTCAATTAACATTGTTACTGGACAAAAGGTAGAAAACGAGCTAGATTATAAGAAGAAGCTTTAGCTCCATGTTTAGAAAAAAGTATTCATTAAGATACTGATGAATATTTTACGTTCCTAGATTCGCTCTGGCCCATGATTAGATCAGAACTCTGGTTTCACAAAAACTTGCTTACCCATCCTCACTCTGCCTGTCTCTAGAGAGGGGTCTGCAGCACCCTGGGTAAGATCCTAGCCACCCTGAAACAGAAAAAGACTTACCTTTCCAGGGGCCCCACGTTGGATGCTATTTATGGGGGACCAGCCCCTGCAGAGATTTAAAGCACCCCGGAATGTGGGGCAGTGTCGGCGATTATTCTGGAGAAATAAAGAGAAAGGTGGAGAAAGAAAGAGACTGGACTCTGTCTAGTGCAGAAGCCAGTTCTGTAGTAGAGATAGATATTAAAAGAAAGAAAGATGGAGGGATAGATATAAAGAGGAAGAAAGAGAAAGAAACAAAGTGGACAACTGTTCATTGAAATGAGCAGAAGCTGTTTATTGGGACCAATGGTGAGTCTTTTATCCCAAATTTTCACATGTTAAATCACAAGACTTTCACCTGAACACAGGGCCAGGTGGATGAGGTGAATCCCCACACCCACCAGGTGTTTCCTTAAGCATGAGGAAGGACAATCCCAATCAAATCACAAGAATTTCACATGAACACAAGGCCAGGTGGATAAGGGGTGTCTCCCACCCACCCAGTGTTTTCTCAAGCATGAGGAAGGACAATCCCCAAATTATCTCACTGTTCCTTATGCTTGGTTTATGTTCCTCAAAGGCAGTACAACAATTCTAACATTATAAAATCCTAATAATCAATAACTTCTAAAACTTATGCATACCCAACACCTAATGACTGACAAATCCTAATACCTTTCTATTCTGTTCTAATTCTACCTACACTATGGAAACTCTTAATTATAGCTCAAACCAGATCCTAAAGAATGTGGCCCAGTCAGAAGATCACCCTGGGCTGTTTCTAGGAACAATTGATTACAATCTCATAACAAAATGACTATTCTAAAATTCTGTGTGTCTATCTTAATTTCTATAAATATTTCTAATTTCTAATGCTAATATATAAGGCTGATCATCAACAATAAAACTTCTAAAACAAAACCCAAATACAAACTGTAATTGTAATAAAGCCAAAAGTGAAGTTAGTAGAAAATGAGAACAATGAAATTTCTAAGGTTAGCTTTATTCTATGGAACCTCAAAGTATCATGTTTGATCATGCTTGAACTAACATAATTCCCTGACGTACAGTAACCTATTCTAAAATACTTTTTAAGAATAAAATAAATTCAGTTTCTATCATAAGTAGAAAAAACGTACACAAAGTTGTAACTAAAGAACCTGTTTAATAGAATGCAGCCCAGCCCAAAGTGGATTCTGGCTCTTAGGCATGTGGCCCAGTCCAAAGTTTTTGTTGGGCCATTTCTGGTAAGTCTAGATAATCATCTATACCATCTAAATCTGGAAACAGCTCTCTAAATGTGTGTACTAATTCTACAAATACACTTTAAAATCTTATAAAGAAGCTTGTATCATGTATAAGACTCCAAAATGTGAACTGAGTTTGAATTGTGTTAAGTTTAAAGCAGAAACCTCAGTCTGTGAGAAACGGGAACAATGGATCCCTAGAGTCAGCCATGCCTGTCATATTCTCAGAACTTCATACTTAGATCATCAAAGTCCCTGCTAGTGGGTCATGCCAAACAACAAAGAAAGAAGGAGGGAATGGGCCTTCAGCTCCTGTACACAATCTGGTGGTCTCAGGGTCTGTAGCCCACCTGAATCCCTAATGCTCAGGCAGGACTCCACAGCCAGCTCCCAACATAAACATATAGTAAAGTTTGAAGTCGAGAACTGCGATAACTCCTACTTTGTTTCTTTTGATAAAATTCTTTTGGCTATTCATGATTGTTTATGGTTTCATATGAATTCATTATTTTAATTTCCAGGTCTGATAAGAATGATGTTACATTAATGGTTATTTCATTGAATCTGTAAATTGACTAAAAGGCTAGTTTTTACATTAAAAGAGGTAAGTAAAGTCAGGGAAACAAGCATGTCAAATTGACATTTATGACATCAGCCTCAGGACTTTGGCATCATAATGGGAAGAACCTTGACTACTGAGCAATCCTTAGGCTTCAAGCACTTGTGTACAGTGCTCTGCCAAATGTGGTAGACAAGGTGGATTTCTTTCCCCAAGAAGTGAAGAGAACCTTGTGTTCACACCTATCCAAAAATATCTACAGGGATAATGGTCACATCCTCAAAACGAGGTAGTCTTTTTTTTTTTTTTAATTTTGAGTTGGAGTCTCACTCTGTCACCCATACTGGAGTGCAGCGGCCACTCCCGGCCACCACAGCCTCTACCTGCTGGGCTCCGGCGATCATTCTGCCTCAGGCTTCCAAGTAGCAGGAACTATAGGTGCACACTACCACGCCCGGCTGATTTTTTCATTTATTGTAGAGATGAAGGTCTCGAACCCGAGGGCTCAGGCAATCCACTCACCTCAGCCTCCCAAAGGCATGGGATTACAGACTGAGCTACCGAGGTCGGTGGTCTATTTTTTTTTAAAAGCAGTCTATACAGAGAGGACCAAGAAATAGCCAACCTGGGAAGGGACATGAGGGGTTGGCCAAGAGGTAGTCTTTTATCATTATGGTCATGGAGTCCTGTTGGGGCTTGGTTATACCACAACCAAATAATATTTTAGCATTTTCTTTAGTTTAGAAACTTTTGGATGTTTTTAGTATTGTGTAACAGCCATTGAGCAGTTTTTCCTATAGGATTTGAACGTTGCTTTTGCTAAGATCATTGTCAATTTTCCAGATTTTAGTTATCTAAATTTTTATACAAATGCAGACCCCTAAATACTTACTACTTTGTAATTCTCCATGTCATTTTGTTTTATATATATTGGTCCCCAAATTCTGTTTTTTCTGTGTTCCTCATTTTAAATGCTTACTAATTAAAAGTATCATATTAACTCTGCATTCTTGCAGAGTACAGCATTATGTCTTAGAGAAAATACTAGGTCATTCAATGGAAATACTCCTTTAAAAATAAAAATTGTGGTAAAATATAAAGGGAATGTGATTTTATATTTCCTTCAAATATATAAGGGAAACTTTCTCTAAGGATTGGACATTTTTAACATTGAATCAAAATTAACGTGCAGAAAATACAGAGTGCACCAAGAAAATGTACACAAATTTTCAGAACGGATAAAGTTGTATTAAATTATGATACGGCTTTATTTTCTAAAATATTTAAGATTAATTATGTATTCTGCCTTCTGAATAGCTCTTAGGTACACTGAACCTCAAGGTTCAGTTTTCAAAGAATGAAATAGATCTGGAATCTCAAAAAATTTCAATTTAGGTTTAATAAAACATTCAGAATTTATGTGAGAAACACTGTAATTGCCAATTTTGAAGGCAGAATTATACCATGTATTCCAACGTATTAAAAGGAAAAGGAGATATCATTGGAGTATTATACAATACTTAAATAATCAATCCCAGCATAATGAACATATCTAGGCCCAACCCTGAAATGTAACCATTTTTTAAGTTAAAAAAATAAAAAATAGAATAAACAAAGTCAGTTGCATGTTTTACAGCTTTCATTTATTTATTTATTTATTTATTTATTTATTTATTTATTTATTTATTTAAAATTTCTTTTTAAATGTGGGGTAAAATTCAGAGTTAGACATACAAACAATGATTTTGCAGATCCCTGGCTGATGAGGTATACCCCTCCATTCCTTAGAAGAATCCCTCCACTGCCAATCTAACCCTTCCCCCTAAACAGTTTTCCACTACTGAATCACTTACCTACCACACTATAAGTGATCAAGTTCAGCTCATGAGGGAGAAACTTGGAACTCCGTTCTTTGTTTCTGTGATAAATCACTGAAAATGACTTACCGCATATCCATCAAATGTTCTGCAAAATCCTTATATCTGTCCTTTTTTATGGCTGCATAATATTCCACTGTGTATATACCACATTTATTTTATCCATTCCAACTTTGATGGGCAACATTGTAGGTACCCTGTTTTATTGCAATTGTGATTAGAGCTGCAAAAAGCATTTTGGTGCAGGTATCTTTTTGGTAAAATGATTTGAGTTCCTCCAAGTATGTTATTGACAGAGGAATTACTGAGTCACATCGTAGGTCAAGATATTGTCCCTTTGCAAACCACCACACTGTTTTCCAAAGCCCTTGCTCTGCTTTTCAGTCCACATGCAGTGTAGAAGCATTTATTTATTTCCAAATTCTGACCTGCACCTGTTATTGTTTGTTTTATTAATGATGGCCAGTCTTACAGGGGTTATGTGGTATATCAAAGTTTTTTCATTTGCATTTCTTTGACGATGACTGAGGCTGAGAAATTTTATATGTCGGCTGGCTGCCCGTACCTCTTCTTTTGAAAAGCGTTCAATCATGCATTTTGAAAGCTTTTCAAGGGAATGTTTGTCTGATTTTTCTAAGTGTTTGAGTTTCTTGTACTTCCCAGATATTATGCCTCTTAACAGATATATATGTGGAGAAACCTTTTTCCCATTCTGTTGGCTGTATCTCTGCTCTTCTGATGGTTTCTTTTGTTTTGAACCAGTATACTAATTTGATGAGATCCCACTTGTCTTACTTACTTCTTAAGGCATGAGTATTTAGGGTTCTGAAGTGGAATTAGTTTCGGGTTCCAGTTTCCCTAATGGTGTCTCCTACAATTTCTAAGATTATTATAATTTGGTGGATTAGGTTTAGGTCTTTGATCCATTTAGAGTTAATGTGTGTGGTAATAGGGTTCCTGTTTCAATCTGGTGCATGTTGTCATCCTTTTCACAGCACCATTTATTGAATATATTCTCCAGTGGATCTGGGAGGTTTTTTCAAAAATGAGTTGGTTGAGAATTTGAGGATTTCATTCTCTGTCCTGATCCATTGGCCCATGGACCTATTCTTGTACCAATACCTGACTGGGTTGATTACTGTAACAGAGAGTAAAGTTTGAAGTCTAGAAGACTGATAACTCCTGCTTTGTTTTTTTTTTTTAATTGAGTCTCACTCTGTCGCCCAGACTGGAGTGCATTGTCTGCTCCCGGCCACTGTAGCCTCGACCTGCTGAGCTCCCGCGATCCTACTGCCTCAGCCTTCCAAGTAGCCGGAATTGCAGGCATGTGCTACCACGCCTGGCTGATATTTTTTTTTATTTTATTGTGGAGATGAGGCCTCGGCGGGTCTCGAACCCACTGTCTCAGGCAATCCACTCACCTCAGCCTCCCAATGGCGCAGGATTACAGGCTGAGTCACCGAGCCCGGGCTTTGTTTCTTTTTATAAGATTCTTTT
This sequence comes from Cephalopachus bancanus, assembly GCA_027257055.1. Classification (NCBI taxonomy): domain Eukaryota; kingdom Metazoa; phylum Chordata; class Mammalia; order Primates; family Tarsiidae; genus Cephalopachus; species Cephalopachus bancanus. The sequence goes on along the minus strand of JAPVLO010001474.1, from coordinate 21,591 downwards.
GTCTATTCTTGATTGTTTATTGTTTCATATTGATTCTTTTTGTTTGTTTTTGTTTTTTTTTTATAGTTGGAGTCTCACTCTGTCGCCCAGACTGGAGTGCAGTGGCTGCTCCCGGCCACCGCATCCTCAACCTGCTCTGCTCCGGTTATCCTTCTGCATCAGCCTTTCGAGTAGCCTGAATGACAGGCATGCGCTACCACCCCCGGCCGATTTTTTTATTGATTGTAGAGACAAGGTCTCGCTGCCCAGGCGGGCATCGAACCCGCTCTCTCAGGCAATTCACTCACCTCAGCCTCCCAAAGGTGCGTGATTACAGGTTTTGCCACCGAGGCCGGCTCATATGAATTCTTTATTGTAGTTTCCAGGTCGAATGATGTTTACTTAATGATTATTTCATTGAATCTGTAGATTGACCAAAAGGCTAATATTTACATTAAAGAGGTAAGCAAAGTCAGGGAAACAAGAATGTCAAATTGTCATCAGCCTCCAAACTTTTACATCAAATTTGGGGGGGACCTTGACTACTGAGCAATTGTTAGGCTTCAAGGCCTTGTGTACAGTGCTCTGCCAAATGCAGGGAGATATGGTGGATTTTATTTCCAAGAAGTGTATAAAACCATGTGTTCACTCCTATCTAAAAACTTCTCCAGGTATAAGTGACCATTCAAGAATCCACTAAACGAGGTAGTCTTTTTTTTTTTTTTTGTAAAGCTTATTTATTGAGAGGGCAGAGAAACTCCCATACTGGGAGGGGACCTGAGGGGGTTGCCAACAAGGTAGTGTTTTATTATTATGGTCATCGAATCCTGCTGAAGGTTGCTATAGCACAACCACATACTATTTTAGCACTTTATTTAGTTTAGAAACTTTTGGATGGTTTTATATTGTGTAATAGCCTTTGAGCAGTTTTTCCTACAGATTTGGAACATTGCTTTTGCTAAGATCATAATCAATTTTCCAGAATTTTCAGCGATCTGAATTTTTATACTAATGCAATGCCCAAATCCTTCCTACATTTTAAATCTCCATGTGATTTTGGTTTATATATATTGGGCCCCAAATTATCTTTTTTCTGTTTGCCTCATTTAAAATGCTTGGTGTCTAAAGTTTCAGATTAATAGGATAATTTGTTGCAGAGTACAGCATTATGACTTAAGTAGAGAAAATACGAGGGTATTCAATGGAAATTCTCTTTTTAAAAATAAAAATTGTGCTAAAATATAAAGGGAATGTGATTTTATATTTCCTTTTAAATATACAAGGGAAACTTTTCTCTAAGAATTGCACATTTGTAACATTTAATCAAACTTAACAAGCAGAAAATACAGAGTTCACCATGAAAATGTACACAAATTTTTAGAATGGAAAAAGCTGTATTAAATTACGATACTGTATTATTTTTTTAATTTTTTAAGATTTATTATGCATTCTGCCTTCTCAATAGCACTTAGGTACACTGAATCTCAAGGTTAAGTTTTCTAAGAATGATATAGATCTGGAATCTCAACAAGTTTCAATTTAGGCTGAATAAAGCATTCTGAATGTATGTGAGAAACACTCTAGTTGTCAATTTGGAATGTAGAATTATACCATGTATTCCAACGTATTAAAAAAGGGAAAAGGGGTTATCATTGGGGTATTATACAATTCTTAAAAAATAAATCCCTGCTTAATGAACATTTCTAGGCCAAACCCTGAATTGAAACCATTTTTGAAGTAAAATTTTAAAAAATAGAGTAAACAAATAAAGTCAGTTGAAGATTTTGCAGTTTTCATTTATTTATTTATATATTTTTTTCGAGTTGGAATCTCACTCTGTCGCCCAGACTGGAGTGAAGTGGGCACTCCCGGCCACCACAGCCTTGACCTGCTGGGTTCCGGCGATCCTTCTGCCTCAGCCTTCCAAGTAACCGGAATTACAGGCATGCACTACCACACCCAGCTGATTTTTGGATGTTATTGAAGAGATGAGGTCTCATCTGCCCAGGCGGGTCTCGAACCCGCGGCAATCCGGCAATCAGGCAATCCACTCACCTCAGCCTCCTAAGGCGTGGGATTACAGGCTGAGTCACAAGCCCGGCTTAATTATATATTTTACTTTTTTTAAAAATGTGAGATACAATTTAGAGTTAGATATACAAACATTGATTTTGCAGGGTCCCTGATTGATGAGTTATACCCCTCCCTTCCTAAGCAGTCCCCCTCCAATGCCAATCTCACCCCTACACCTAAACAGTTTTCCACTACTGCCAATCGTTTTCTTGAAGCACTATAAGTTATCAAGTTTATTTCATCAGTGAGAACATATGGAACTCTGTTCTTTGTTATTGTGACAATTCACTGAATATGACTTATCCATTAAACGTTCCTCAAAATCCTTCTATCTATCCTTTTTTATGACTGCATAATATTCCACTGTGTATATACCACAATTATTTTATCCATTCCAGTTTGATGGGCAACTTGCTTGGTGCTGTTTCTTTGCAATTGTGATTAGAGCTGCAAAAAACATCCTGGTGCAGGTATCTTTTTGGTAAAAGGATTTCAGTTCCTCCAGGTATATTCTATACAAGTTAAATACTGAGTCACAGGGTAGGCCAAAATCTTGTCCCTTTACAAACTACCACAACGTTTTCCAAAGGTGTTGCTGTACTCTTCAGTCAACATGCAGTGTAGGAGCATTTATTTCTTCCCAAAACCTGACCTGCATCTCTTATTTTTTGTTTTATTAATGATGGTCAGTCTTACCGGGGGTATTTGGTATTTCAAAGTGGTTTCATTTGCATTTCTTTGAGGATGAGTGAGGCTGAGCAATTTTCATGAGTCTGTTGTCTGCCAGTATCTCTTCTTATGAAAAGTGTCCAATCACGTATTTTGCACACTTATCAAAGGGAATGTTTGTGTGATTTTTCTGAGTTTTGAGTTTCTTGTAGATCCTAGATGTTATGCCTTTTTACAGATATATAGGTGAGAATCGTTTTATCCATTCTGTTGGCTGTATCCCGGCTCTTCTGATGCTTTCTTTTGTTTTGCAGAAGTACATTAATTTGATGAGAACCCAGTAGTCTAACTTTCTTCTTAAGGCATGTGTATATAGGGCTACGAAGATGAAGTAGTTTCCGGTTACAGTTTCCCTAATGGTGTCGTCTACGTTTTCTAAGATTATTATAATTTGGTGTTTTACGTTTAGGTCTTTGATCTATTTAGCGTTAGTGTGTAACGTGATAGATATGGGTCCTGATTCAATCTTCTACATGCTGTCAGCCCTTTCCCAGTACCATTTACTGAATATGTTCTTCATTAACCAGTGGCTCTTGGAGGTTTTTTCCAAGATGAGTTGGTGGAGAATTTGATGATTTCATTCTCTGTTGATCCATTGGTCTATGAACCAATTCTTGTAACAACACCAGGCTGTGTTGATTACTGTAAACATACAGAAAAGTTTGAAGTCTGGAACTGCAATAGTACCTGCTTTGTTTCTTTTGATACGATTCTTTTGGCTATTCATGATTCTTTATGGTTTCATATGAATTCTTTATTGTACTTTCCAGATCTGAGAAGAATGATGTTAACTTAATGGTTATTTCATTGAATCTGTAGATTGAGTAAAAGGCTAATTTTTACATTACAAGAAGTAAAGTCAGGGTAAAAAGCACGTCAAATTGTCATTCATGACATCAGCCTCAGAACTTTGACATCATAATGGGAGGGACCTTGACTACTGGGTAATCCTTAAGCTTCAAGCACTTGTGTACAGGGCTCTGCCAAATGCGGTAGACATGGCGGATTTCATTAGCAAGGACTGAAGAGAACCATGTGTTCACACCTATCCAAAAATTTCTCCAGGGATAAGTGACCAACAAGAATCCTCTAATCGAGGTAGTCTTTTTTTTTTTTTAAGTAGTATTTATTGAGAAGACTGAGAAACACCCAAACTAGGAGGGGAACTGAAGGGGTTGCCCAAGAGGCAGTCTTTTATTATTATGATTACGTAGTCCAGTTGGAGCTTGGGTATAGAATAACCAAATTATATTTTAGCACTTTCTTTAGTTTGGAAACTTTTGGATGTTTTTAGTATTGTTTAACAGCCTTTGAGCGGTTTTCCCTACATGATTTGAACATTGCTTTGCTAAGATCATAATCAATTTTCCAGAATTTTCAATTATCTAAATTTTTATACTAATGCACAGTCCAAATACATAATACATTGTAAATTTCCATGTCAACTGGGTTTATATATAATGGGCACAAAATTATCTTTTATCTGTGTGCCCAATTTAAAAAGCTTGGTGATTAAAAGTATCAGATTAATCAGATACTGTTTTGCAGAGCACAGCACTATGTCTTAAGTAGAAAAAATACTAGGGGATTCAATGGAAATACTCTTTTAAAAATATAAATTGGGTTAAAATATAAGGGGAATGTGATTTTATATTTCCTTCAAATATATAAGGGAAACTTTTCTCTAAGGACTGCACATCTGTAAAATTTAATGAAAGTTAACAAGTAGAAAATACAGAGTGCACCAAGAAAATGTACACATATTTTAAGAATGGAAAAAGCTGTATTAAATTATGATACTTGTTTATTTTCTAAAATTTTAAAGATTTATTATGCATTCTGTCTTCTGAATAGCACTTGGGTAACTGAATCTCAAGGTTAAGTTTTCTAAGAATGATATAAATATGGAATCTCAACACGTTTCAATTTAGGCAGAATAAAACATGCAGAATTTATATGAGAAATACTTTAGTTGTCAATTTCGAAGGCAGAATTATACCATATATTCTAACATATTAAAAGGAAAAAGAGTTATCTTAGAGTATCATAAACTTCTTAATAAATCAATCCCTGCATAATGAACATTTCTATACACAAACCTGAATTATAAACATTTTTAAAGTAAAAAAATAGAATAAACAAAGTCAGTTGCATATTTTACAGCTTTCATTTATTTATTATTTAAATTTTTATAAAAATGGGGGTACAATTCAGAGTTAGGTATACAAACATTGATTATTTAGGGTCACTGGTTGATGAGTTATGCCCCTTGCTTCCTTTGCTGTATCACTCCAATGCCAATCTCTCCCCTCCCCCTATACATTTTTCCACGACTACCAATCACTTTCTTACAGCACTATACGTGATCAATTTCAGGTCATGTGTGAGAACATATGGAACTCTGTTCTTTATTTCTGTGATAAATCACTGAAAATGACCTACCACATATCGATCAAACGTTCTACAAAATCCTTCTATCTGTTCTTTTTTATGGCTGCATAATATTCCACTGTGCATATACCACATTTATTTTATCCATTCCAGCTTTGAAGTGCAACATGGTTGGTACCATGTTTTTGTCAGATGTTATTAGAGCTGCAAAAACATACTGGTGTAGGTATTTCTTTGGTAAAATGATTTGAGTTCCTCCAGGTATATTCTCTACAGCGGAATTACTGAGTCATATGGTAGGTCAATATCTTGTCCCTCTACAAACCACCACACGGTTTTCCAAAGATGTTGCTCTACTTTTCAGTCCACATGCAGTGTACAAGCATGTATTTTTTCCCAAATCCTTACCTGCATCTGTTATTGTTTGTTTTATTAATAATGGCCAATCTTACAGGGGTATGTGGTATTTCAAAGTGGTTGTATTTACATTTCTTTGATGATGAATGAGGCTGAGCAATTTCATGTGTCTGCTGGCTACCCGTATCTCTTCTTATGAAAAGTGTCCAGTCACGTATTTGGCATACTTTTCATAGCGAATGTTTGTTTGCTTTTTCTGAGTGTTTAAGTTAATTGTAGATCCTAGATTTTGTGCCTTTTTACAGATATATGGGTGGAGAATCATTTTTCCCATTCTGTCGGATGTATCCCTGCTGTTCTGATGGTTTCTTTTGTTTTTCAGAGGTATATTAATTTGATGAGATCCCACTTGTATAATTACTTTTTAAAGGCATGGGTATTTAGGGTTCTGAAGAGGAATTATTATCAGGCTCCAGTTTCCCTAATGGTGTCCCCTGCGATTTCTGAGATTATTATAATTTGGAGTTTTACATGTAGGTCTTTGATCCGTTTATAGTTAATGTGTATGGTGATTGATAGGGGTCCTGTTTCAATCGGGTACATGTTGTCAGCTTTTTCCCAGCACCATTTACTGAATATGTTCTCCATTAACCAGTGGGTCTTCGAGGTCTTTGCAAAGATGTGTTGGCTGAGAATTTGATGATATCATTCTCTGTCCTGATCCATTGGCCTATGGACCTATTCTTGTATCATTACCAGGCTGTGTTGATTATTGTAAGCATATAGTAAAGTTTGAAGACTAGAACAGTGATAACTCCTGCTTTGTTTCTTTTGATAAGATTCTTTTGAATATTACTGGTTGTTTATAGTTTCATTTGAATTTTGTGTGTGTGTTTGTGTGTATGTTGGTGTCTCACTCTGCCGCCCAGACTGGAGTGCAGGGGTTGCTCCTGGCCACCACAACCTCCACCTGCTGGCCTCCAGTGATCCTTCTCCCTCAGCCTTCCACATAGCCAGAAGGACAGGCATGTGCTACCACGCCCAGATGATTTTTGATTTATTGTAGAGATGAGTTCTCGCTGCACAGATGGGTCTAGAACCTGCGTACTCAGGCAATCCACTCACCTCAGGCTCCCAAATGCGCGGGATTACAGGCTGTGTGACCGAGACCGACTCCTATCAATTCTTTGTTGTAATTTCCAGGTCTGAGAAGAATGATGTTAACTTAATGGTTATTTCATTGACTTGTAGATTGACCAAAAGGCTAATTTTTACATTAAAGAGGTAAGAAAAGTCAAGGAGAAAAGAATATCAAATTGTCATTAATGACATCAGCCTCAGAACTTTGACAACATAATGAAAGAATTCTTGACTACTGAGCATTCCTTAGGCTTCAAGCACCTGTGTACAGTGCTCTGCCAAATGGGGTAGACATGGTGGTTTCTTTCCCAAGAAGTGAATGGAACCATGTGTTCATACCTATCCAAAATTTCTCTAGGATAAGTGAGCATTCAAGAATCCTCAAAATGAGGTAGTCTTTTTTTTAAAAAAAAGCATTGTTAATTGAGAGGACCAACAATCTCCCAAAGTGGGAGGGGATTTGAGGGGGTTGCCCAAGAGGTTGGCTTTTATTAGTATGGTCACGGAGTCCAGTTGAGGCTTGCTTGTAGCACAACTAAATAACATTTTAGCACTTTCTTTAGTTTAGAAACTTTTGGATGTTTTTAGTATTGTGTAACAGACTTTGAACAGTTTTTCCTACATGACTTGAACATTATTTAGCTTTTGCTAAAATCATAATTAATTTTCCGGAATTTTCACTTATCTAAATTTTTATACTAAGGCAGAGCACAAATACTTACTACATTGTAAATCTCCATCTTGTTTTGGTTTATATTTTTTGGGCCCAAATTCTTTTTTTTTCTGTGTGCCTCATAGTAAATACTTGGTGTCTAAAAGTATCAGATTAATCAGATACTTTGTTGCAGCGAACATTATTATATCTTAGAGAAAATACTAGGGGATTCAAAGGAAATACTCATTTAAAAATATAAATTGGGTTAAAATATAAAGAGTATGTGATTTTATATTTCCTTCAATTATATAAGGGAATCTTTTCTATAAAGATTGCACATCAGTAATATTAATCAAAATTAACAAGCAGAAAATACAGAGTGCACCAAGAAAATGTACACAAATTTTCAGAATGGAAAGAACTGTATTAAATTATGATACTGTTTTATTTTCTACAATTTGTAAGATTTATTATGCGTTCTAACTTCTGAATAGCATTTAGGTACACTCATTTCTCAATGTTCAGTATTCTAAGAATGATATAGATCTGAAATCTCAACAAGTTTCAATTTAGAAAGAATGAAGCATTTCAGAATTTATGTGAGAAGTACTGTAGTTATCAATTTTGAAGGCAGAATTGCACCATGTATCCAACGTATTATATGAAAAGGAGTTATCATTCGAGTATTCTACATTTCTTAAAAAATCAATCCCTGCATGATGAACATTTCTACTCCTACCCTGTATTGTAACCATTTTTAAAGTAAAAAAAGATAAAAAATAGAATAAAAAAATAAAGTCAGTTGCATGTTTTACAGCTATCATTTATTTATTTAAAAATTAATTTAATTTTTTTAAATGTGGGGTACAACTCAGATTTAGATATACATACATTGATTATGCAGGGTCCCTGGTTGATTCAATATGCCCCTTCCTTCCTTAGCAGTCTCTTCCACTGCCATCTCAGCCCTCTCCATAAAATGTTTTCCACTACTGTGAATCACTTTCTTACAGCACTATAAGTGATCAAGTTCAGGTCATGAGTGAGAACATACGGAACTCTGTTCTTTGTTTCTGTGATAAATCACTGAAAATGACCTACCACATATCCATGAAACGTTCTGCAAAAACCTTTTCTCTTTTCCTCTTTTATGGCTGCATAATATTCCACTGTGTATATACCACATTTATTTTATCCATTCCAGCTCTGATGGGCAACATGGTTGGTACCATGTTTTATTGCAATTGTGATTAGAGCTGAAAAAATACTGGTGCAGGATCTTTTTGGCAAAATGATTTGAGTTCCTCCAGCTATATTCTCTACAGGGGAATTACTGAGTCACATGGTAGGTCAAGACTTGTCCCTTTAACAAACCACCACACTGTTTTCCAAAGATGTTGCTCTACTTTTCAGTCCACATGCAGTGTAGAAGAATGTATTTTTTTCCCAAATCCTTACCTGCATCTGTTATTGTTTGTTTTATTAATGATGGGCAGTCTTACAGGGGGTATGTGATAATTCAGAGAGTCGTTTCATCTGCATTTTTTTGATGATGAATGTGGCTGAGCACTTTTTCATGTGTCTCTTGGCTGCCTGTAACTCTTCTTATAAAAAGTGTCCAATCACGTTGTTTGCACACTTTTCAAAGCGAATGTTTCTCTGATTTTTCTGAGTGTTTGAGTTACTTGTAGATCCTAGATGTTATGCCTGTTTACAGATATATATGTGGAGAATCATTTCTCCCATTCTGTCGTCTGTATCCCTGCTCTTCTGATGGTTTCTTTTATTTTGCAGAAGTATATTAATTTGATGAGATCCCACTTTTCTAACATACTTTTAAGTGTTTAATTTTTAGTGTTTTGAAGAAGAATTATATTCAGGTTCCAGTTTCCCTAATGGTGTCTCCTGCGATTTCTAAGATTATTGTAATTTGGTGTTTTACGTTTATGTCTTTGATTCATTTAGAATTAATGTGTATGGTGATAGATAGCGGTCCTGTTTCAGTCTGGTGCATGTTGTTAGCCTTTTCCCTGAACTGCGGGGTCCCGCCCCACAAGGGTCGTGAGATATGTTGAAGGAGAGACAGATAGGCGACAACAGACAACAGTTTAGTGAAAACCTACTCTAAAATGTTAACTTAGAGTATTAATTTTATAGTTTTAACTATAGAATTAAGTAAAAACCTTAACATTAATCTTTATCCAAGTCAGTGAAAACAGTGTTATAATCACCTACATAACCCTAGTAAGTGTTAGAACTTATAATGAATTCATAATGAACCCATTATAAACTTGTGCTTCTAAGAAATCCTATGTCTAAACACTAAACTGCATAGTTTCTAAATCAATAAGGAGTGGATAATACTCATATCATTATTACTTAAGGAATGTCTAGTAAACTTATAACCAAGTGAAATAAAGCATTCTGATATGCTTCAGATTAACCCTTGCATATGTTAGAAAAGCCAAGTGGCATAGTGGGAAAAATAAACCATGATGTTTTCAGGTTAGCTGTGAGCACTTCACATAAACATGCCATTTTTCTTGCCACGACTGCACAGAATTCTTCGGCGGTATCAAACAGCAAAGGTGAAGGACAGAAGGGCCTCAGCTTCCTGGGCTCGCCCTGTGGCCCAGGGTCTTCGGCCCACCCGGACCTTGTCAATCAGGTGGACCTCCAAGGCTGGCTCCCAACACTGAACCATTTACTGAATATGTTCTGCATTAAACAGTGGATCTTCGAGGTTTTTGCAAAGATGAGTTGGCTGAGAATTTGATGATTTCATTCTCTGTCCTGATCCATTGGCCTATGGACCTACTCTTGTTCCAATACCAGGCTGCTTTGATTACTGTAAACATATAGTAAAGTTTAAAGTCTACAACAGTGATAACTCCTGCTTTGTTTCTTTTGATAAGATTCTTTTGACTATTCTTGATTGTTTATGGTTTCATATGAATTCTTCTTTTTTTTTTTTTTTGAGTTGGAGTCTCATTTGTTCGCCCTGACTGGAGTGCATTGGCTGCTCCCAGTCACTGCAACCTTGACCTTCTGGGCTCTGGTGATCTTTCCGCCTCAGCATTCCAAGTAGCCTGAATGACAGGCCTGCGCTACCATGCCCGGCTGGTTTTTTGATTTATTTTAGAGAGGAAGTCTCGCTGCCCAGGCGGGTCTTGAACCCGCAGGCTCAGTCAATCCACTCACTTCAGCCTCCCAAAGGCGCGGGATTACAGGCTGTGCCACCGAGGCCGGCTCATATGAATTCTTTATTGTAATTTCCATGTCTGAGAGAATGATGTAAACTTAATGGTTATTACATTGAATCTGTAGATTGCCTAAAAGGCTAATTTTTACATTAAAGAGGTAAGCAAAGTCAGGGAAACAAGCATGTGAAAATTGTCATTAATGACATCAGCCTCAGAACTTCGACATCATAATGGGAGGGACCTTGACTACTAAGCAATCCTTAGGATTCAAGCGCTTGTGTACAGTGCTCTGCCAAATGCGGTAGACATGTGGATTTTATTCCCAAGAAGTGAATAAAACCATGTTTTTTACACCTATCCAAGAACTTCTCTAGGGATAAGTGACCATTCAAGGATCCACTAAACGAGGTAGTATTTTTTTTTGTAAAGCAGTATTTATTGACAGAACAGAGAAACTCTCCATACTGGGAAGGGACCCGAGTGTGTTGCCCACGAGTATGTTTTATTATTAGGGTCAATGATCCTGTCGGAGCTTGGTTATAGCACAACCACATACTATTTTAACACTTTCTTTAGTTTAGAAACTTTTGGATGTTTTTAGTGTTATGTAAGAGACTTTGAGCTGTTTTTCTAAAGGATTTGAACATCGTTTTAGTTAAGATCATCGTCAATTTTTCTCAGAATAGTCAATTATCTACATTTTTATACAAATGAGTAGCCCAAATACGTACTATTTTGTAAATCTCCATGTTATTTTGGTTAATGTAAATTGGGCCCAAAGTTCTCTTTTTTTTGTTCTGCCTGATTTTAAATGCTTGGTGACTAAAAGTGTCAGAGTAATCCAATACTTTGTGGCAGAGTGCAGCATTATGTCTTATGTAGACAAAATACTAGGAGATTCAATGGAAATACTCTTTTAAAAATACGAATTAGGATAAAATATGAAGGAATATGATTTTATATTTCCCTCAAATAGGTAATGGAAACTTTTCCTAAGGATTGCACATTTGTAACATTTAATCAAAAAAACAGGCAGGCAGAAAATACAGAGTCCACCAAGAAAATGTACACAAATTATAAGAATGGAAAGGCCTGTATTAAATTGCGATACTGTTTTATTTTCTAAAATTTTTAAGAGTTATTATGAATTCTGCCTTCTGAATAGCTCTTAGGTACACTGAATCTAAAGTTTCAGTTATCTAAGATGGATATAGATCTGAAAACTCAAAAAGTTGCTATTTAGGCAGAATAAAGCATTCAGAATTTCTGTTGGAAACACTGTATTTGTAATTTTGAAGGGAGAATTATACCATGTATGCTAATGTATTAATAGAAAAACGTGTTATCATTGCAATATTATACACTTCTTTAAAAAATCATTAACTACATAATGAACATTTTTAGTCCCAACCCTGAATTGTAACCATTTTAAAGTAAAAAAAAAGAATTAAAGATAGAATAAACAAATAAGTCAGTAGCATGTTTTTACAGCTTAGATTTATTTATATATTTATTTTTTATTTTTTTTTTTATTTTTTAAAAAGTTTGGAGTACAATTCAGACTTAGATATACAATCATTGATTATATAGGGTCCCTGGTTGATGAGGTATTCCCCTCGCTTCCTTAGCATTGTCCCTCCACTGCCATTCTCACCCCTCCCTGTAAACAGGTTTCCACTACTGCCTATCACTTTCTTACAGTACTATAAGTGATCAAGTTCACTCATGAGTGAGAACTTATGGAACTCTGCTCTTTGTTTCTGTGATAAATCACTGAAAATGTCCTACCACATATCGATCAAACGTTCTGCAAAATCCTTCTATCTATCCTTTTTTATGGCTGCATAATACTCCACTTTGTATATGCCACATTTATTTTATCCATTCCAGCTTTGATGGGCAACATGGTACCATGGTTTTGCAGTTGTTATTAAAGCTGCAAAAAACATACTGTTGCAGGTGTCTGTTTGGTAAAATGATCTGACTTTCTCCAGGTATATTCTGTATGGCAGAATTACTGAGTCACATGGCATGTTAATATCTTGTCCCTTAACAAACCACCACATGATTTTCCTAAGATGATGCTCTACTTTTCAGTCCACATGCAGTGTACAAGCATGTATATTTTCCCAAATCCTTACCTGCATCTGTTATTGTTTGTTTTATTAATGATGGCCAGTCTTACAGGGAGTGTATGGTATTCAAAATGGTCTCATTTGTATTTTTTGATGATGAGGGAGGCTGAAGCAATTTTCATGTGTGTGCTGGCTGCCCTTGTCTCTTCTTATGAAAAGTGCCCAATCACGAATTTTGCACACTTTCAAAGGGAAATGTTTTTTCTGACTTTTCTGAGTGTTTGAATTTCTTGTAGATCCCAAATATTATGCCTCTTTATAGTATATAGTTTAAGAATCGTTTTTCCCATTCTGTAGGCTGTTTCCCTGGTCTTCTGAATTTTTTGTTTTTTTGCAGAAGTATGTTAATTTGATGAGATTCCGCATGTCTAACTTCTTATGGCATGGGTATTTTAGGTTTCTGAAGAGGAATTAGTTTCCAGTTCCAGTTTTCATAATTGTGTCTCCTGTGTTTTCTAAGATTATTTAAATTTTTTTTTTAAGTTTAGGTCATTGATCCATTTATACTTACTGTGTATGGTGATAGTTAGTTGTTCCATGTGTTAAGCCTTATCCCTGCACCATTTTCAGATAATGTTCTCCATTACCCATTGGGTCTTGGAGGTTTTTTCAAAGATGAGTTGTTTGATAATTTGAGGATTTCATTATCTCTCCTGATCCACTGGCCTATGGACCTATTCTAATACAATACCAGGCTGTGTTGATTACTGTAAACATTTAGTAAAGTTTGAAGTCTGGAACTGCGATCCCTCCTGCTTTGTTTCTTTTTATAAGATTTTTTTTTGCTATTCATGATTGTTTATGATTTCACATGAATTCTTTATTATAATTTCCAGGTCTGAGAAGAATGAGTCAGCTTAACGGTAATGTCATTAAAACTTTAGATTGATTAAAATGCTAATTTTTACATTAAAAAAGTAAGTAAAGTCAGGGAAACTAGCATGTCAAATTATCAGTCATGACATCACCCTCAGAACTTTGACATCATAATGGATGGACCTTGTCTACTGAGCAATCCTTAGGCTTCAAGCACTTATGTACAGTGCTCTGCCAAATGTGGTAGACATGGTGTATTTCATTCCCAAGAAGTGAAGAGAACCATGTGTCAACACATGTCCAAAAATTTCTCGAGGGATAAGTGACCATTCAAGAATCCTCTAAAAAAGGTAGTCTTTTTTTTTTTAAAGCAGTGTTTAATGAGAGGACCCAGAAACTCCCGAACTGGGAGAGGACCTGAGGTGGTTGCACAAGAGTTGGTCTTTTATTATTATGGCATCCTGTGGAGGCTTTGTTGTAGCACATCCAATAATATTTAACACTTTCTTTGGTTTAGAAACTTTTGAATGCTTTTAGTATTGTGTAACAAGTTTTGAACCATTTTTCCTACAGGATTTGAACATTGCTATTGCTAAGATCATAATTAATTTTTCAGAATTTTCAATTATGTAAATTTTTATACTAATGCAGAGCCCAAATACTTACTGTTCTGTAAATCTCCATCTTATTTTGGTTTATATATATTCGGCCCCAAATTCTTTTTTTCTTGTGACTCATTGTAAATGCTTGGTGATGAAAAGTATCAGATTAATCAGATGCTTTGTTGCAGAGAAGAGCATCATGTCTTAGGTAGAGAAAATATTAGGGGATTCAATGGAAATACTCTTCAAAAATAAAAAATTGGGTTAAAATATAAAGGGAATGTGATTTTATATTTCCTTCAAATATATAAGCGAAACTTTTCTCTAAGAATTGCACATCTGTAACATTTAATCCAAATTAACAAGCAGAAAATACAGAGTGCAACAAGAAAATGTACACAAATTTTAAGAATGAAAAAAGCTGTATTAAATTACAGTACTGTTTTATTTTCTAAAATTTTTAAGATTTATTATGCATTCTGCCTTCTGAATAGCACTTAGGTACACCAAATCTCAATGTTTGGTATTCAAAGAATGATATAGATCTGGAATCTCAACAAGCTTCAGATTATGCAGAATAAAAGATTCAGAATTGATGTGAGACACACTGTAGTTGTCAATTTTGAAGACAGAATTATACCATGTATTCCAACATATTAAAGGAAAAGGAGTTATTATTGGAGGATTATACAATTCTTAAAAAATTAATCCCGGTATAATGAATATTACTAGGCCTAACCATGAATTGTAACCATTTTTAAAGTTTAAAAAAAAAATTGAATAAACAAATAAAGCCAGTTGCATGTTTTACAGCTTCATTAAATTTATTTATTTAATTAATTATTTAGTTTATTAATAATATGTGTGGACAATTCAGAGTTAGATATACAATCATTGGTTATGCTGTGCTCCTGGATGATGAAGTATGCTCCTCCTTTCTTACCAGTATTCCTCCACTGCCAATCTCACCCCTCCACCGAAACAGATTTCCACTACTGCCAATCACTATCTTACAGCACTATAAGTGATACAGTTAAGCTCAGAAGTGAGAACATATGGAACTCTGTTCCTTGGTTCAGTGATAAATCACTAAAAATGACCTACCTCGTAGCCATCAAACGTTATTCAGACTCCTTCAATCTGTCCTTTTTATGGCGGCATAATATTTTACTGTGTATATACCACAATTATTTTATCCATTCCAGATTTGATGGGCAACATGGTTGGTACCATTTTTTTTTTTGCAATTGTGATTAGAACTGCAAAAAAACATGCTGAGCACGTATCTTTTTGGTTAAATGATTTGAGTTCCTCCAGGTATATTCTCTACAGGGGAATATCTGAGACACATGGTAGGTCAATATCTTGACCCTTTACAAATACCACACTGTTTTCCAAAGATGTTGCTCTACTTTTCAGTACACATGCAGAGTAGAAGCATTTATTTCTTCCCAAATCTTGACCGGCATCTGTTATTGTTTGTTTTATTAATGATGGCCAGTCTTACAGGGGTATGTGGTATTTCAAAGTGGTTTCATTTGCATTTATTTGATGATGAGTGAGGCTGAGCAATTTTCATGTGTCAGTTGGCTGCCCGTATCTCTTCTTATAAAAAGTGTCCAATCAAGTATTTGCACACTTTTCAAAGAGAATGTTGATTTTTCTGAGTGTTTGAGTTTCTTGTAGATCCTAGATGTTATGCCTCTTTACAGATATATAGGTGGAGAATCGTTTTTACCACTGTTGGCTGTATCCCTGCTCTTCTGACGGTTACTTTTGTTTTGCGGTAGTATATTAATTTGATGAGATCCCACTTGTCTAACTTACTTCTTAAGGCATGGGTATTTAGGGATTTGAAGAGGATTTAGTTGCGGTTCCAGTTTCCCTAATGGTGTCTCCTGCGTTTTCTGAGATTATTATACTTTGGTGTTTTAGGTTTAGGTCTTTGATTCATTTAGAGTTAATGTGTAAGATGATAGATATGGGTCCTGTTTCAATCTTGTTCATGTTGTCAGCCTTTCCACAAAACCATTTACTGAATATGTTCTCCAATACCCAGAGGGTCTTGGAGGTTTTTCAAAGATGAGTTGGTTGAGAATTTGAGGATTTCATTCTGTGTCCTGATCTATTGGCCTATGGACCTATTCTTGTACCATACCAGACTGTGTTGATTACTGTAAACATATAGTAACGTTTGTAGTCTGGAAGTGTACTAGCTCCTGCTTTGTTTCTTTTGATAACTTTCTTTGGCTATTCAGAATTGTTTATGATTTCGTATGAATTCTTTATTGTAATATACAGGTCTGAGAAGAATGATGCTAACAATGGTATTTCATTGAATCTGTAGACTGACTAAAAGGCTAATTTTTACAGTATAAGATGTAAGTAAAGTCACGGAATCAAGCATATGAAGTTGTCATTTATGACTTCAGCCTCAGAACTTTGATATCATAATGGGAGGGGCTTGACGACTGAATAATTCTTAGTTTTCCAGCACTTGTGTACAGTGCTCTGCCAAATGCGATTGACATGGTGGATTTCATTCCCCCGAAGTGAAGATAACTATGCATTCACATGGAGAACACATCCAAAAATTTCTCCTGGGATAAGCAACCATTCAAGAATCCTATAAACAAGGTATTCTTTTTTTTTTTTAAGCAGTCTTTATGAGAGAAGACCGAGAAACTTCCAACAGGAAAGGGACCTGAGGGGGTTGCCCACTATGTAGTCTTTTATTTTGATGATCACAGATTCCTGTTGTAGCATGGTTATAGCACACCCAAAAAGTATTTTAGCACTTTAGTTTAGAAACTTTTGGGTGTTTTTAGTATTGTGTAACAGCCTTTGAGCAGTTTTTCCTACAGGATTTGAACATTGCTATTCCTAAGATCATAATCATTTTCCAGAATATCCAATTATCTAAATTTTATACTAATGCTGAGACCAAATACTTGCTACATTGTAAATCTCCATGTTATATTGGTTTATATACATTGGGCCCCAAATTCTCTTTTTCTTTGTGCTTCTTTGTAAATGCTTGGTGATTAAATATCAGAATAATCGGATACTTTCTTGCAGAGTATGGCACTATGTCTTAGGTAAAAAAAATACCAGGGGATTCAATGGAAATACTCCGTTAAAAGCATGAATTGGTTAAAATATATAAAGGGAACGTGATTTAATAATTTCTCAAATATATAAGCGAAAGTTTTTTCTAAGGATTGCATATCTGTAACATTTAATCAAAATTAACAAGCAGAAAATACAGAGTGCAGCAAGACAATGTACACAAATTTTAAGAATGGAGAAGTCTGTATTAAATTGCTATACTGTTTTGTTTTTCTAAAATTTTTAGATTTATTATGCATTCTGCCTTCTGAAGAGCACTTAGGTACACTGGATCTCAAGGTTCAATTTCCAAGAATGACATAGATCTGGAGTCTCAACAAATTTCAATTTAGGCAAAATCAAGCATTCAGAATTTTTGTGAGAAACACTGCAGTTGTCATTTTTGAAGGCAGAATTATACCATGTAATCCAACGTATTAAATGTAAAAGGAGGAGGTATCATTGGAGTATAACACTATTTGTAAAAAATCAATCCCTGCATAATGAACATTTCTAGGCCTAGCCCTGAATTGTAACCATTATTAAAGTAGAAGAAAATAAAAAATCGATTAACAAATAAAGTCAGTTGCCAGTTTTACAGCTTTCATTTATTTATTTATTTAATAATTTATTTTAATTTTTTAAGAAATGTGGGGTACAATTCAGAATTAAATATACAAACATTGATTATGCAGGGTCCCTGATTGATGAGGTATGCCCCTCGCTTCCTTAGCAGTATCCCTTCACTGCCAATCTCACCCCTCCCCATAAAAAGTTTTCCACTACTGCCAATCACTTTTTTATAGCACTATAAGTGATCAAGTTCAGCTCATGAGTGAGAACATATGAAACTATGGTCTTTGTTTCTGTGATAAATCACTGAAAAAGACCTACCTCATAACCATCAAACGTTCTGCAAAATCCTTATATATGTCCTTTTTTCTGGCTGCATAATATTCCACTGTGTATTATACCACATTTATTTTATCCATTCTAGATTTGATGGGCAACATGCTTGGTACCATGTTTTATTGCAATTGTGATTAGAGCTGCATAAAAACACACTGTGCAGGTATCTTTTTGGTGAAATGATTTGAGTTCCTTCATATATATTCTCGACAGGGGAATTACTGAATCACATGGTAGGTCAATATCCTGTCTTTTTTCAAACCACCACACAGTTATCCAAAAGGTTGCTCTACGTTTCAATCCACATGCAATGGAGAAGCATTTATTCCTTCACAAATCATTACCTGAATCTATTGTTGTTTTTTTTTAAATAAATGGTTCCAGTCTTACATAGGGTATGTGGTATGTCAAAATGGTTTCATTTGTATTTCTTTGATGATGATGAGTGAGGCTAAGAAATTTTCATGTGTCTGCTGGCTGCCCATTATCTCTTCTTATGAAAAGTGTCCAATCACATATTTTGCACACTTTCAAAGGAATGTTTGTCTGATTTTTCTGAGTGTTGAGTTTCTTGTAGATCCTAGATGTTATGCCTTTTTACAGATTATAGGTGGAGAATCATTTTTCCTTCTGGTCGTTGTATCTCTGCTCTTCTGATGGTTTCTTTCTTTAGCAAAAGTATATTAATTTGATGAGATTCCACTAGTCTAACTTACTTCTTAATGCATGGGCAATTAGGTTCTGAAGAGGAATTAGTTTCCGTACCAGTTTTCCCCTAATTTCTCCTGCATTTTCTATGACTATTATAATTTGGTGTCATACATTAGTTCTTTGATCCATTTAGAGTTAATGTGATGGTGATAGGGGTCCTGTTTCAATCTAATGCATCTTGTCTGCCTTTTTCCCAGCACCATTTACTGAATGTATTCTCCATTACCCAGAGGGTCTTGGAAATTTTTTCAAAATAAGTTGGTTGAGAATTTGAGAATTTCATTCTCTGTCCTGATCCATTGGCCTATGGACGTATCTTGTACCAACACCAGGTTTTGTTAATTACTGTAAACATACAGTAATGTTTGGAGCTGGAAGTGTAATAGCTCCTGCTTTGGCTCTTTTAATAAGATTCTTTGGCTATTCAGATTGTTTTATGTTTTCGTATGAATTTTTTATCGTAATTTTCAGGTCTGAGAAGAATGATGCTAACAATGATTATTTCATTGAATCTGTTGACTGACTTAAATGCTAATTTTTATATTATAAGATGTAACTAAAAGTCAGGGAATCAAGCATATCAAATTGTCATTTATGACATCACTCTCCGAACTTCGACATCATAATTGCAGGGACCTTGACGACTGAACAATCCTTGGGCTCAAGCACTTGTGTATTACTCTGCCAAATACGGAAAACACGGTGGATTTTATTCCAAGAAGTGAAGATAACCACAGCGTTCACAGGGTGAACACATCCAAATATTTCTCCAGGGATAAGTGACCATTCAAGAATCCTATCACCGAGGTTCTCTTTTTTTTTTTAAAAGCAGTCTTATTGAGAGGACCAAGAATCTCCCAAACTGGGAGGGGATCTGAGGGGGTTGTCCACGATGTAGTCTTTCATTATTAATCACGGAGTCCTGTTGGAGCTTGGTTATACCACAAACAAATAATATTTTAGCAGTTTCTTTATTTAGAAACTTTTGGGTGTTTTAAGTATTGTGTAACAGCCTTTGAGTAATTTTTTTCTACAGGATTTGATCATTGCTTTTTCTAAGACCATAATCAATTTTCAAAATTCTAAATTTTTATAATAATGCAGAGCCCAAGCAGGATTCGGTGGCTCAGCCTGTAATCCCACACCTTTGGGAGGCTGAGGTGAGTGGATTGCCTGAGCCTGCGATTTCGAGACCCGCCTGGGCAGCAAGACCTCATCTCTACAATAAATCAAAAAAATCAGCCAGGTGTGGTAGCGCATGCCTGTGATTCCGGCTACTTGGAAGGCTGAGGTGAAGGATCGCCGGAGCCCAGCAGGTCGAGGTTGCGGTGGCCGGGAGCGGCCACTGCACTCCAGTTTGGGCACAGAGTGAGACTCCAACTCAAATAATAATAATAATAATAATAATGATGAATGATGATAATGCAGAGCCCAAATACTTACTACTTTGTAAATCTGCATGTTATTTTGGTTTATATATATCAGGCCGCAAATTCTCTTTTTACTCTGTGCCTCATTTTAAATGCTTGGTGTTGGGACCCAACATCTACAGCTATACTATTGAGGCCTATGAAGGCCCGGGTTGGAGATCCACTTTTGACACAAAAGCATCAGTGACAACTATAGTATTGATATATGACTAGTGACCAGTTTTTATATATGACATAAAAAACTTATATTATCTAAAAACAAACTTTTTACACTGTCAGACTAAAATCTCGGGTAAGGCCTTATAGCAGAAACATTCTGTGCTTTAAGTTTCCATTTCTCTCTGACTCTCTGAGCCATTCTTAAGTTTCTGTTTCCCAGAAGTAACCATGCAGCCTTTGTTCCTGTAAGCAGAAATTGCTCTAATAGTTTTGTTTTCTGCCTCTAGCCAGGCAGAACGTTCCCAGTTTCACTACATGCCAAAATTTTTAGTCTGCCTCAGCCCCGGCCATCGTCATGGAACTGTGCCTTTTCTTGTCCAAAAGTGTAACAACAAATTATTTTTTTATTCACAGAAAACCAATTTTCTATAACGAAGTTTAGAAATATATACATATACACACAGTTCAGTTATCCATATATAACACTATGTGAGCCTTTGCTTGTTACTTCACTTCCTTCTGCTTGAAATTTGCCCTCTAATATGCCTGTGTATGGTAGTGATGAAACCCAGTCACAGGCCTGTTGGAGAGTGAATCCTAAGTACTCTCACTTATTATTGGATATACTTTTGCACTTTGGATTTCTGCTTTAGGGCTCAACTTCAGTGTCCGGCAGACTTCGATGGTAAAGTACACATTGGGTTTGTCGAACACTGTGGTTAAAGTTTTTCTGCTTCTCAGTATTTAGCATTTTATAGGAGGCTCTGGCACCAACGTCTCTGACAGGCTTTTAAGATCAACTTTAAAGCATGTGAGACACTGAGACTAGCACTTCTTTGTCTTCTTCTTTCAGGTGTAATCTGTGCTTTATCTGTTTTATCAGTCTATCATTTGAGATTATGTATTTGAAGTTTTATAAGAAATCATATATTAAATCATTTAGTTATGTTCCAAAAATTATAGGTACTAGTTATGATTTTGTTTTAAGCATGTGAACTATGATACTAATCATTCTGTTTGGAACATGTGGATCTTGTGATGCAGATTTGAAAGGATATGATGTGTGTCACTAGATTCATGTGCCCCAGCAAAAATAATTTTACTACTAGAGGTTAAGATAATTAATATAAATTTTGATTGTTTTATTAAATCATAGTAGGTTAGTAAAAAATTTTACCTTAAGTAAAAATTTTT
>JAPVLO010001473.1:0-84002 GCA_027257055.1 Cephalopachus bancanus | reverse complement strand
CAGGGGTATCCAAATAGGAAAAGAGGAAATCAAGTTATTTCTCTTTGCAGATGACATGATTCTATACCTTGAAAACCCAAGAGAATCTGTCAAAAACCTCCTTGCACTGATAAAGGAATCTGGCAAAGTTTCGGTATAAATGTGCAAAAGACAATCACATTTCTATACACCAATAATAAATAAACAGAAACCCATATAAAAAGCACAAATCCATTCACAATAGCCACAAAAAACTGAAACATCTTAGCATCTTCCTAACCAGAGATGCAAAAGACCTTTACAATGATAACTACAAAACACTGCTCAAAGAAATCAAAGATGACACAAACAAGTGAAAAAATATTCCTTGCTCATGGATTGGAAGAATCAGCATTGCTAAGATGTCCATTCTACCTTAAGCAATCTACAGATTTAATGCAGCACCCATCAAATTACCAGCAACAACATTCTTCTCAGACCTAGAAAGAGCAATACAGGAATTCATATGAAAATGTAAATGATAACAAATAACCAAAACAATCCTCAGCAAAAAAACAAAAAAACAGGAAGTATCACACTCCCAGACTTTAAACTTTATTATAAAGTTGCAATAATGAAAACAGTCTGGTATTGGTACAAGAAAAGGCATATAAACCAATGGAATAGAATTGAGAATCCAGAAGCAAAACCTCAATTTATCAACCAACTCATCTTCGACAAAGCCTCCATCACCAACCACTAGGGAGAGGAGAACCTATTCAGTAACTGGTGCTGGAAAAACTGGCTGACCACATGCTGGAGGTTGAAACAGAACCCCTACCTATCTCCATTCAACTCTAAATGGATCAGAGACCTAAATGTAACACCTCAAGCTATTAGAGCCTTAGAAAATGCAGGAGACACCCTTATTGAATTTGGAACTGGCAACCAATTTCTGATCAAAACCCCAAGTGCCCATGTCATAAGAGATAAGATAGACAAGTGGGACCCCATCAAATTGACAAGCTTCTGCAAAGCCAAAGAAACCATCAAGAGAGCAGGGAGACAGCTCACAGAGTGGGAAAAAATATTTGACAACTCTATGTCTGACAAAGGCCTATCGTCTAGGATCTACAAGGAACTCAAAAGTGCCAAAAGGAAAAAAACACATAGCCCCTTTAAAAAGTGGGCAAAAGACATGAATAGATACGTCTCAAAAGAAGATACAGAGGCAGCCAACAGACACATGAAAATATGTTCAACCTCACTAGTGATCAAAGAAATGCAAATTAAAACTATACTGAGATACCACCTAACTCCAGTCAGAATGGCTATTATCAATAACTCAAAAGATAACAGATGCTGGAGAGAATGTGGCAAAAAGGGAACACTTCCTCACTGTTGGTGGGAGTTTAAACTAGTACAACCTCTGTGGAAAACAGTGTGGCAATTCCTAAAGGTTCTAAAAATTGATCTTCCATATGACCCCATAATCCTGCTACTGGGAATATACCCAGAAGAACTCAAATCACTCTGTAAAAAAGATACCTGCACATGTATGTTTATTGCAGCATTGTTCATAATAGCAAGAACACGGAACCAGTCATGCTGCCCGTCAAAAGAAGACTGGATTAAAAAAATGTGGTATGTATACACAATGGAATATTACGCAGCCATAAAGAAGAACAAAATCATGAACTTCACAGCAACCTGGATGGACGTAGAGTCTATAATACTGAATGATCTTTCACAGAGACAAAGAACTGAGAATCACATGTTCTCAGTCATAAGTGGACTTTGAGCAACTAGCATAATACTATAAGAAAAGAATTGACAGTAGTGGGAAACTGGGGGGAGGGGTGGGGATGGGGAGGTGGGATTGACAGTAGCGGGAATCTGCCTGAGGAATTAGGGGTGGGGAGGTGGAATTGGCAGAGTAGAAAATGTAAAAGCCATGTTTGTTCATTTTTGCTTGCCAACATAGTGTCACAATGTCCCTTACTCTGTGACAATGTGCAGATTTCCAGAAGAAAACACAGGATAGCACAAGGCCCCCATACCTCTTGCTTGAGTCAATATATTCCTTTTTTTTTTTTTTGAGTTGGAGTCTCACTCTGTCACCCAGACTGGAGTGCAGTGGCCGCTCCCGGCTACCGCAGCCTCGACCTGCTGGGCTGTGGCTATCCTTCCGCCTCAGCCTTCCAAGTAGCCGGAATTACAGGCATGTGCTACCACACCCGACTGATTTTTTGATTTATTGTAGAGATGAGGTCTCGCTGCCCAGGCGGGTCTCGAACCCATGGGCTCAGGCAATCCACTCATCTCACCCTCCCAAAGGCGTGGGATTACAGTCTGAGCCACCGAGCCTGGCTTCAATATATTTCTTAAAAGACAAATGACCCTAGTCCTTGCCTTTTTCTACACATACCATCTGATGGGGTTAGTGCTTATGTTTCTATAATCTTGCACCTCAATTTTGGTGTGGCTTTGCACATACTGAACCTTTTTTACATGTATATAAACTGGGAACTGAAACACTGTTTCAAAGAAGTCTGACATAACCTGGCTGAAAGATGCTTCCTGGGCTGTAGTCCTCAATTAGAATTCTGCACAAAACTGACATTACTTCTTTAAAAACTTGTCTTATTTTCTTTAGTCAACAGATTACAGTGCGGCAATTGTGGAAAATGAGAACAGATAGAGACTATTGTGATAGGAGTGGAAATGATGGTGCTTAGACTGGGTAAGATCAGTGGAGGAAGAAAAAATTGGTCCTATTCCATGTTAATTTTGAAGGGATAAACACCTGATTTGGTGTCCAATCAGTCATGTGATGGGAGAGGGAGGTGAGAAAAACAACACTGCTTAAAAGAATAAGGAGGGTTCCGATCTCTGTCCTCAGCACCTAGAAGGATAGAGTTCCCATTTGCTGTGTTGGGGAGATGGTGAAGATGAGGGCTGGAAATAAAGAGTGCGGTTGGAAGTTTCATTTTGAACATATTGGTTCAGCACAGTGTCACTAGTTGATGCACATCAATCGCTAGATGTTATCCTAGGAATTGAATTCATCAACCAGCCCTGTTGCAAACAAAGTATTTCCTTAAAGTGGTCATTTTTAAATAGGAATAAACCAAAATTTCCATCTAGGGACACACAATATCTATAAAAAGAAAGGAAAAGGATATGTCTTCAAAAAAGTGACCGAGATTCTATTTTCACTGTAATCTACTAAAAGAAAGAAAAGGATGGAAAATTTAGATAATGTTTTCATGACAAGTGGCCATGAGAAAAGAACACAGAAAGACAGGAATGGCAGACCACAGAGAAGCAATTAAAGATAACTACTAAAACATTGAAAATATATTGTATATCTTCAAATCACAAATAAAAAGTAGAAAAATAAAGTCAGTCCAATAAAACCAACATTGAAAAAATGAAAATAAGACAAAAATGACAGATATCACAGAATAAAAAAGTAAAAACAAATCCCAATGTTTTAATAATCCAAATTTATAAAAAATAATTGAGTTGACTAGTTAAAGGAGAAAGTCCTACAGGCAAAGCAGAAACAAAAACAAGCAGAAAAACACCCCCGAACAGACAGGCAAGCACTTGTGTTGTTCACAGGTACATGGAAATCACCTGAGACATAGTGACACAAAAAGGTTGGCAGAATGGAGAGAGAAACAACTCATACCAGGCCAAAAATAAATAAATAAATGAATAAATACATATACATAGGTCAGAATGACCTAACATACTGATATGACATAAAATAAAACTTAGGGTAAAAGGCATTATTATGAATAAAGAGGATTAGTTTAGAATGATTGAAGGGCAAATTCGTGGTAATAAAACAACAATAAGAATAAGTATACACTTAATATATTCTTGAAATAGATATAGCAGATCTGTATGAAGTTATAAGAAAATTCTGAAACACACTTCACACCATCATGGTAGATTTTAAAGAACCATTAAGTAACTGATGGATCAAACTAACTGAGAACAGGAATTAGCTTCTACCTGCTTTTTCAAAGTACAATTTTATTGGAGCTCAGTCACATTTACTGGTTTATTTTTTTTTTTTATTACCTGTGACTGCTATCAAGCTACAATGAAAGAGTGGAGAAGTTGGGTTGTAACAGAAAATGTACGACCTGCCATGTCAAAAATAATTTACTGTCTTATCCTTTATAGAAAAAAACTTTGCTAGCCCTGACACAGATGATTCAAAGAGCATAATGAGTATGCTCAATCTAAAAAACATAAATAGAACTTCAGTCATGAGCCACTTAACAACAGGAACAAGTAATGAAAAATGTATTGATAGACCAATTCATCCTTGTGTGAATATCATTGTGTGCATTTACATAAACCTAGGTGGCATAGCTCTCTACACACCTAGGTTGTATGGTGTAGCCTATTGCTTCTATGCTACAAATCTGTACAGCATGTTACTGTACTGAATGCTGCAGGCAATTATAACACAGTAGCAAGTATCTGTGTATCTAAACATAGCCAAAAACAGAAAAGGTATAATAAAAATACAGTATTATAATCTTATGGGACCACTGTCTTATATGTAGTATATCATGCAGCACATGACTGTATATCCACCACAGTTAAATAAAATATCCTTTTTTCAAAAACACATGGAACAATTACAAAACTTGTCCACATTACAAACAAATCACAAAGAAGTCTCAAAACTACTAAAAAAAATCAATATCACACAGATCATGTTCTCTGACTGCAATTCGATAAAAATTCATTTCTAAATGATTTGTGGGTAAAAGGAGATAAGTGAATGGAAAAGAGAACAGATTTGAAACCAAAAATTAATGAAAATGCTACTTATCAAAACTTGTGTGGGGCTGTGGAAGCAGTACTTGAAAGAAAATTTATACCTTCAAAGTGACTATGTTTGACAAGAGAAAAATGATAAAAATAAATGACTGAAATGTCCTACTCGAAAAATTAGAAAAAGAACAAGATAAAGCTAAATAAAGTAGTAGGGAAAATAATTTAAATAAATAGGTAGATATAAGTATAAAATGGGTCTTGGCCATTAGTTAGGGCAGGCATAGAAGCAAACAGCTGGAGTTTGCAGGGATGAGCTTCCTCAGAACAAAGGCTTATTCAGATGGCTCTGCATCTTCCTGAGAAGACAGTGTTTTGGTATATGTAAATCTTTTAGGGCTTTTAAAGGGGAATTTTCTATCCTTTTACAAAGTCCATGACTCTAAACCTGAAAAGGAGCTGAGTTATGCATGCTCTACAAAACCCTACTGTTACAGGTTGAATTTCGTCTCCCAAAAATGATATGCTGAAGTCCTAATACCAATTACTGAAGAATGTAAACTTATTTGAAAATAAAGCCTTTTATAGAGGAAATCAAGTTAAAATGAGATCATTAGTGTGGGCAATATGACTGCCGCTTTTACCAAAAGATAAAACTTGGACACAAGACAGACATACACAGGGGGAAGATGGCCACGCAAATTTTCAAAATTGAAGTAATGCATTTATATGCCAAATAAAGCCAAATAATTCTGGCAAACCATCATAAACTAGGAAGTGGCAAGGAAGGACCTTTCTGCTACAGGTTTCAGAGGGAAAGTGACACTGCTGATACTTTGATTCCCACTGTCTAGCCTCCAGAACTGGGAGGGAGTCCATTTTTGTTGCTCTAAGCCAGGGATTCCTAACTGCTGCTCTATGGCTTATTTGGAACTGGGCCACACATCAGGAGGTAGAAGCAGTCAGGTGAGAAAAACTTCATCTGTTTGTACAACCACTCCCCATTACTCACATTACCACCTGAGCTCTGCCTCCTGTCAGATAAGCAGCATCATTAGAGTCTCCTAGGAACGCAAACCCCTGTTGTGAACTGTGCATGCAAGGGATCTAAGTTGCAAGCTCCTTATGAGAATCTAATGCCTGGTGATCTGAGGTGGAGTTGAGGTGGTGATCCTAGCACTGGGGAGCAGCTGCAAATACAGATTAACGTTAACAGTGAGGTTTGACTGCACAGAGACCATAATAAATCAATTGCTTGCAGACTTGTATCAAAACCCTATTTGCGAGGGGCAAGTTAGTTCATATACTTCAGTTGTACATCTGGTGGCAGGCTTTAAGTTGGAATCTGACATTTATTTTAGTCTATGTGTGGCCCACTTATTACTTTATTTACCACTTCCATTCACACCTTTTCTTGTATAATTGTTTATATGAGTTGTATAATAATTTCATTATATATTACAATGTAATAACAATAGAAACAAAGTACACAATAAATATTATGCACTTGAATTATCCCAAAACCATCCCCATCTCCATAGTGCATGGAAAAATTGTCTTCCATGAAACTGGTTACTGATACCAAAAAGGTTGGGGACCACTGCTCTAAGCCACCCAGTTTTTGCTACTTGCCCTAGCAAACCAACATACCTATTAAGGATCTAACTTGATTTTGTTATTGCTAGGCCTGAACTGGTAGTGTTGGGTCTGCTATCCTTAAGAAGATTCCTGCTTTATGCTGTTTGGACTTAGTTCAGGGCATAGACATGGAGGGGCAAACTCATCATCATACACTCCTCTCCTGGCTTTATGTCTCTGTATTGGTCAGCACTTTCTAATAGGCTATTTGATTTATTTCCATGGTCAATTGTCTCAGACTCCTCTACGGAGATGTCAGCTGCCTGAAAACAAGAGTTGTCTGTCTCACTCCCTACCTAATCTCCACTGTCTCCAACACTGCCTGGGAGCTACAGAGAGCTCTGTACGTGTCTGTTGAGTGAATAATAAAATGAATGAAATTATACATTTTTAAAATCCACATTTTTGTAAAAAAATATAATAAGCAAAAAGGTCATATGACACAGTAAATGTCCAAAGTTAGCTAAGAAGGTTTTTCACAAAGCATAATGAGAAAACATTCAATATGCAAGATACTTGCTACAAAGCCATTATCATTATTAAAAATCTGAAATGGCATAAAAATAGACACATAGAGAGGTGGCAGATCTTGAATAAGCATCAGAAATAGAACTCAATATATTGAGGGCTTTAATGTAAAGCCAAGAAACTCTTTTAATTAGGTGCAAAAATGATGATTTATCATTCTGATTTTAAAAAAAAACTGGACTCCCACTTCATATCATATAATAAAATTACAATGAAAAAAGAAAATTCTTAGAATAAAATTATGAAAACTGTAGTTATACATCTTTTGTATTAGGAATACATTTATAACTTAATTTTAAGAAATGTTACCCTGGCCGGGTTTGGTGGCTCAGCCTGTAATCCCAGCACTTGGGAGGCCGAGGTGAGTGGTTTGCCTGAGCCTGAGGGTTGGAGACCCGCCTGGGCAACTTGACAAGACCTCATCTCTACAATACATCAAAAAGTAGCCGGGCATGGTAGTGCGTGCCTGTAGTTCCAGCTACTTTTAAGGCTGAGGTGGAAGGATCGCCGGAGCCCAGCAGGTCGAGGCTACGGTGGCCAGGAGTGTGCCACTGCATTCCAGTCTGGGCGATGGAGTGAGACTAAAACTCAAAAAAAAATAAATAAATAAAATCAAAAGTTAGGCTCAGTAGCACGCACCTGCAGTTCCAGCTACTTGGAAGGCTGAGGCGGAAGGATCCCCGGAGCCCAGCAGGTCGAGGCTGCAGTGGTCGGGAGAGTGAGATTCCAACTCAAAAAAGAAATGTTCCCCTTTCTCCTTCCTGCCCATCCCCCACCCCCAGAAAACCTAACAAAAACAAAAAGCTGATTTTCTCATGGGGAAAACAAACGGAAGAAAAAGAGTAGACCTACTGATTTGTTGTATAAAAAGATAGAAGTGCATCGGTTTCCCCATCCTCCAATTCTCCTACCTCTTGACCAAAGATGAAATACTACTTGGAGAACTTCCTCCCTTAAATTTCAATGACTTGGTGGCTAGGGCCCCATCCTCCCAACAGGGTTGAATTTAGGAACACTGTCTCCATGGGCACCAGGGCAATGAACTGGTCATGCTCAGTCCACCCTTCATTCTCTTGTCCTTTTAGGATTTGTGTTCCCCATTTGCTCTTGGCCAAGAGGTAAGCTCATTAATCAGTCTAAGGAAGCATTATCAGGTCAAGAGGTCCCAGCTATAGCAATGTCTGTAGCCAAGTCTCAATCCTCCCATATGCCCAGCAGATATACGGCCCACTCTTCAGTACTTCTTTTTCCCATAATGGCTGCACTGGAATTAGAGGACACAATTTCTAGTGGTTTCTTTGAGAAGTGTGAGGTTTTATTTATAGTTAACTCAACTCTTTTTTCTTTTTAGGAAAAAAAATATAGGCAGTTCTACAAATCAGTGTCTTCCCCTTTCTAGATTGCGTTGATCAGCACCAAATTGTCTGTTTAGTGACAAACACTTTGATAAAGGAAACTTACCATCCAAGTCCCAAGCACTTCAATATGACCTTAGCTTTGATTTTTCCAATGGAAGACCAGTAATATTCTGCAGAATAAATTTACCATGTCTAATGTCATGAATTCCTTTACCTTTCTCATCCTTCAGGGAGTTATACAACCATGAACAGAATTTTTAAATTACATTAACACAATTAAATGGGATATTTCTTAATGTCTTTGTAATCTTTTCTTTCCACAGTAAAGTCCCTTAAAATAATTTCAGTAAAAAATACTTCCATCATACAGAAAATCACAGTAAATAATTAAACACAAAACCAAGAATTCACTTCTTAGGTTTAAATGATGATATCTTTTCTATAATTATTTCATGTTGGGAAGGAGGATCTTACTAAATACACACCCTAATCTCCACCCTCATTTTCATTCAAGTTAGAGAGAGACTAGGGATTCAGGCAGCAAGCACCAAAATGGCAGTTTTATTACACATAAAATTTGGAGTGGACATCAAAGAAATGCAAATTAAAACCACACTGAAAGCCGGGCTTGGTGGCTCAGCCTGTTATCCCGCTCCTTTGGGAGGCTGAGGTGAGTGGATTGCCTGAGCCCGCGGTTTCGAGACCCACCTGGGCAGCAAGACCTCATCTCTACAATAAATCAAAAAATCAGCCGGGCATGGTAGCACATGCCTGTAATTCCGGCTACTTGGAAGGCTGAGGCGGAAGGATAGCCGGAGCTCAGCAGGTCGAGGCTGTGGTGGCTGGGAGCCACCGCTGCACTCCAGTCTGGGCGACAGAGTGAGACTCCAACTCAATAAATAAATAAATAAATAAATAAATAAAACCACACTGAGATACCACCTAACTCCAATCAAGATGGCCTTCATCAATAACTCAAAAACAACAGAAACTGAAGAGGATGCAGTGAAAAGGGAACATGTCTACACTGTTGGTGGGAGTGCAAACTAGTACAGTCTCTTTGGAAAACATTGTGACAATTCCTAAAAGATCTAAAAATCGACCTCCCTTACATCCTCACAATTCCCCTGCTAGGAATATATCTGGAGGAACTCAAATCACTCTATGAAAAAGATACCTGCAGACCCATGTCTATTGCAGCATTATTTACAATAGCAAAAACATGAAACCAACTGTGCTGTCTATTGAAAGAGAACTGGATTAAAAAAACGTGGTATATATACACAATGGAACATTATGAAGCCGTAAAGGACACAATTATGAACTTCGCAGCAACGTGGATGGACTTAGAAGCTATAATACTGAGTGATCTATCACAGAAACAAAGAACTGAGTATCACATGTTTTCACTCATAAACAGATCTTGAACAGCTATCATAAAACGATAAGAAATAGATTGTCAGTAGTGAGAAACTACCAGGAAAGGGTGGGGATGGAAGTGGCAGAAGTGGGAAACTGCCAGGGGGGCACACCTCATCAACAAGGGCACCTGCATAGTGAACATTTGTATACCTAACCCTGAATTGTACCCCACATATTTGAAATAAAAAATTTATTAAAAAAAAGTTGGACTGGAGAACACTGCTATAGTAGGTGACTAGACAAATTGGTCTGCTAATGCTAGTGGGATTGATTGTGGTATATCCATAAAATAAAATATCATTTGATCATAAGAATGAAGAACCAATACTTGATAGAATATGGATAAAAATTGAACATATTATATCAAGTGATAGAAGTCAGTCACAAAAGGCTTAATTTTATTTGTGCAAAATGATCTGAAAATGCAAACCTATACAGACAGAAAGTAGTTGCCAGGGACTGGGTTTGGAGGTGAAGAAAGAGTGATTACTTATGAGTACAGATTTCTTTTTTAGGTGACGGAAATGCTCTAAAGTTCTATAGCAGTGCTATTACACAACTCTGTGAACATACTAACATCCGCTAGATTACATACTTTAAAGAGACAATTTTTTGGTTATATGAATTGTGTGTCAATAAAGCTGTAATAGACAGGGCAATGGCTAAACTATTCAAGCTAGTTCGTGTACCATTCAGAAGAAGACATGTATCTACAGATTGCAGTTAAAATGCTCATACACATATATATAGATATTTAAAGGCAGTTCATAGTAGAATAGAAATGGATTAAATGACATCTGACTTCTGCTAATGGTGAAGTGGCTTCTACTGAACTAATCTCCTCATCAATAGAATTATAAACTAGATCAATTGTAAAGGCAAATATCTAGATTATTACAAACACAAGTGTCTGAAGGCACTAGGAAATGTATCCCAAAGTAGGCAGAAATGAGACATATTTGATACTGGACAAAAGGGGAAAGCATGACATGATACAGGGGGAAAGTCACATTTAACTGCATGAACATAAAATATTATTATTTATTTTCATGAACTATTTGAAGAGCTGTAAGTGTAAAGTAAAAATAATGATCTATTTTGATTTGTATACCATAGGGAGAAGAAAAATATGTAAGAGCAAGAATACAATAAGCATCCAGAGTGAACAGAAGGCTCTTGCATTGCATGTAAAAGGTGTGTTATTTATTCAAGATGGACTGTGATACATTAAGGGTGAGTATTGCAATCTCTTAAGCAAGTACTAAAAGAAAGATAAAAGGTATAGGTAAAAAGCCAACTGAGGGTACAGACTAGAATACTAAAAAGTACTTCAGTAAACAAAAAGAAAACAGAAAATAAAGAAGTAAGAACCAAAGTACAGAAGAGAATTGTAGAAAACAGATAGCAAGATGGCACATTTAAACCCAAACATATCTACAATTACATTAAATATAAATGGATAAAATACCTAATTATAAATCAAAGTTTGTCACACTAGATAAAAATGTAAGACAACTATATCCTGTCTAGGAAAGAAATATTTAAAAAGATAAGATGAAAGTAAAGGATGGAACAAGATATGGAATGGAAGCAAAAAGCAAGAGAAAAAAACTTGTATGGCTATCTTCAGATCAGACACAGTAGAGTTCAAAGAGAGTGATGTAATAGAGATTAAGAAGTCCATCTCACTCTGTGGAAAGCAGTGTGGCGATTCCTAAAAGCTCTAAACATCAACCTCCCATATGACCCTGTAATCCCCCTACTGGGAATATACCCTGAAGAACTCAAATCACTCTATAAAAAAGATACCTGCACACGAATGTTTATTGAAGCATTGTTCACAATAGCAAGAACCTGGAACCAACCACGCTGTCCATCAAAAGAGGACTGAATTTAAAAAATGTGGTACATATACATGATGGAATACTATGCAGCCATAAAAAAGAACAAAATCATGAATTTTTGCAGCAATCTGGATGGAGCTAGAGACTATAATACTAAGTGACCTCTCACAGAAACAAAGATCTGAGTACCACATATTCTCACTCATATAGTGGACTTTGATCATCCAATGCACTACTATAAGAAAATGACTGACAGTGTTGGGAAACTATGGGGGGGAGATGGGACTAATGGTAGTAAACATCTGTCTGGAGACGGGAAGATACCCATTATCAACAAGGGGGCCTGAATGAAGCATATTTGTATACCTAACCCTTGACTGTACCCCACAATATCAAAATAAAAAATATTGATTATAAAAAAGAAGGCCATCTCATAGTGAAAATTGGAAATATTAATCATAAAGTTAAAAAACATAAACCAAAACTTAATGTGTATGCATCTAATGATAGAGCTTCAAAATAAGTGAAATTTGACAAAATTAAGGGAAGAAAAAGATAACTCCCTGATAATTGTCAAAAACTATAACACTCCCTCTCAGCAATTGATGAAGAACAAGATAAAAAACAAAGGAACAGTGAAGTCATAAAAGATTTGAGTAACACAGCCACATTAATCTTGTTGACATTTACAGAACACACACTCATCAACTTCAAAACACAGTTTCCTTTTAAGTATATATGATGTATTCGCTAAGATAGAACCTATGTAGGGCTATAAAACACATCACAATATCACAATAAATTTAGACAGAATCAAATCATATATACTATTTACCCAAAGAAATTTGAATCACATTAAGATCTATAATGATGATACACCTATAAAAATTAGCAAATATTGTTGAGATGACAGTTCTCCCTAATCTATAAATTGAAATCAACCTCTATCAAGTTCCCAACAATTTTAAAAATTGGCATCAACAAGTTGAAAACAAAATGTGTGCATAAATGTAATGATATTAGTATAGCTAATACAATTTTGAAAAAGAAGACAGTATGATATCATCTCAAGCAGAGTCCAGCAAATGGATGGAGCAAAGCAGAAACCAGAAGTAGACATGTAGTGTGTTAATTGATTTTTGGTGACTCTACTATTTCAAATTTTTATTTTCATCATTGATTACAATATAATTGGAATTAATGTTGGTATTTATTGAAAGGAAAGGTCACATTTTCCAGCCAATGCAGTAATCAAATACCCCAGAACACTTCAATGCAAAAATCCAACTTTTCACACAAAAGTATTTAATCGTATGCAGTTTTTTTCAAATTAAAGACATAGATGTTTACATTTAAAAATATAAAAATATAAAGCTTGTATTAATGATACTAATATTGTTTGTATTCATGCAGTTATATCATACTTTTTCTGTTTTTTTTATTTTAAAGATGTGGGGTACAATTCAAGTTTAGGTATACAAATGTTCATTATGCAGGTATTCTTGTTGATGAGGTGTAACCCCCTTCCCCAGGCAGATTCCTACTACTGCCAGTCCTGCTTCTCCACTCCTCTCCCGACAACTTCCCTCTACTCACAATCCTTTTCTGATAGTATTATGATAATTGTTCAAGGTATGCTTATGAGTGAGAACATGTGACACTCAGTTCTTTGTTTCTGTGAAAGATCACTTAGTATTATAGACTCTAAGTTCATTCAGGTTGCTGTAAAGTTCATGATTCTGTTCTTTATGGTTGCATAATATTCCATCGTGTATATGTACCACATTTAAAAAAATCCAGTCCTCTAACCGGGCTCGGTGGCTCAGCCTGTAATCCCGCGCCTTTGGGAGGCTGAGGTGAGTGGATTACCTGAGCCCGCTGGTTCGTGACCCACCTGGGCAACTTGGAAAGACCTCATCTCTATAATAAATCAAAAATTAGCCGGGCGTGGTAGCATGCACCTGTAGTTCCAGCTACTTGGAAGGCTGAGGTGGAAGGATAGGCGGAGCCCAGCAGGTAGAGGTTGTGGTGGCAGAGTGAGGCTGAGGTGAATGGATTGCCTGAGCCCGCGGGTTCGAGACCCTACTGGGCAAGCGAGACCTCATCTCTGCAATAATAATAATAATAATAATAAATCAGCCAGGCGTGGTAGCGCACACCTGTAATTCTGGCTACTCGGAAGGTTGAGGTGGAAGGATCGCCAGAGCCCAGCAAGTCGAGGCTTCAGTGGCCGGGAGCGGCCACTGCACTCCAGTCTGGGCGACTGAGTGAGACTCCAACTCAAAAAAATAAAAATAAAATAAAACAAAATAAAAACATAAAAAATAAAAATCCAGTCCTCTTTTGATGGGCAGCATGGTTGGCTCCATGTTTCTACTGTGAACAATGCTGTGATAAACATATGTGTGCAGGTATCTTTTTTATAGAGTGATTTGAGTTCCTCCAGGTGTATTCCCAGTAGGAGGATTGCAGATTCATATGTAAGGTCAATTTTTAGATCTTTTAGGAATTGCCACACTCTAAATGGATCAAAGACCTAAATGTAAAACCTCAAACTATAAGAACCTTAGAAAATGCAGGAGACACCTTTATGGAAACTGGAAACTTGCAGTCAATTCCTGATCAAAGTGCCCATGCCATAAGAGATAAGATAGATAAGTGGGATCTCGTCAAACTAACAAGCTTCTGCAAAGCCAAATAAACCATCAAGAGTGTGGGGAGACAGTCCAAAGACTGGGAAAAAATATGTGCCAACTGTATGTCTGACAAAGGTCTAACATCTATGATCTATAAGGAACTCAAACATGTTGAAAAGAAAAAAACAAGCAGCCTCATTACAAAGTGGGCAAAAGATATGAACAGACAGTTCTCAAAAGAAGACATACAAGCAGCCAACAGGTACATGAGAAAATGCTCAGCCTCACTAGTCATCAAAGAAATGCAAGTTAAAACCATACTGTGATGCCACCTAACTCCAGTCAGGATGTCTATCATCAATAACTCAGAAAACTACAGATGCTGGGGAGGATGCAGCAAAAAGGGAACGCTTTTACACTGTTGGTGGGAGTGTAAACTACTAACCTCTGTGGAAAACAGTGTGGTTATATCATATATTGTAATGCAGGTTTATTGCCCTTTCCTGCTCCCATCTATTGTATGTTGGTAGAGATAGGGTGGAAAGTGATCCACTCCATGAAGACACTAAAGGATCCAGGTTCCTCTTTTTTTGTGACTCTTTTATCCCAGGGCCTTGGTGTTCTCTGCTGGATTCTCTTCATCTTGCTGGCAAAGGGAGGGTGGAGAAGTAGCATAGGATCAGAAGATTAATGTTTTAGGGTCAAACCTAAAAACAGTGTATATCACTCTGCCCCATTCCACTGGCTAGACCTCAGTCACATGGTCTGCTTCTTATAAGAGAGGCTGGGAAATGCAGGCTAACCGTGGACATGAAAGGGCATAGTGAATGCATGACATGCACCCTAACACTGGGCATTTCAAGAGCGTCCTCTGTGCCAGGATCTGCTCATAAACAAATCCATGTTATTCTCACAATAGCCCTCTGAAATGAGAACCATCTCATCTTCATCTTCATTTCATAGACATGTAAATTCTGGCAATAATGAAGCCAGGGTCAGAGTAGTGGGAATGGAGTGGGTGAGCTGGACTTAAGAAACATTCAGTAGAACTTGGTGACTAACTAGTTTGGGAAGGAAGGGTGCGGTGTTGGTGAAGAGAAACCCAGAGAAATTTCTCAGTCTTAAAATTGAAGCCCTGAGGTGATATCTCAGATAGAGGGGCTACCTGAGGAAAATACAGACTAATGGACTTGTCAGCTGGGCTGAGAGTTTTCCAAACTCTGCAGTGCTGCCCCGTCAACTCTCCCAATGCTCCCTCACATTGGGGAACTCTAGAAAGTTGTCAGGTTCTGAAACCAGACAACCTGTACTTCAGTCCCTGCTCTGCTCTTAGCAGCTGGGGAACGGTATCTGGGCATGTTGAATAACCTCTCTGTGCTTCTGCTTCCTCTTTTGTAAAATGGAGACAGAAATAGCATCCACCATATATTAGTGAAGGGAGGCTCAATGATGTGCCTTGAATTCTTCCTGCACATAGTTAATTAGACGTCATCGTAGTATAATATAGTCTGGTCTGCAGACATGTATTATCTGCCACTGGTGCCAGGCTCTACACCAACCTTCCATGCTTTTAAGCCCTTCTGGTGTTCCTTCCCATAGAACCCCCACCCTCCTCCAACCCTTC
The DNA here is from genome assembly GCA_027257055.1 of Cephalopachus bancanus. NCBI lineage: Eukaryota > Metazoa > Chordata > Mammalia > Primates > Tarsiidae > Cephalopachus > Cephalopachus bancanus. Next base: position 68,191 of record JAPVLO010001473.1, on the reverse strand, counting down.
CTCTTTCTAAATCATTCTTCAGCATTTGGCAAGACACAGCAGAACTTCAGGCTCTCCAGAGTGTCTTGGCAGACTTTCCCCACTCAGAGAGTCCTAGAAGCCCCCATGTCATCCTGATTTGGGGTCTCCATGGTTTCATCATGATGAGAAGTTTGAGCTAGAAGTAGATGAAGGAGAGGAGGCCAAGGAGTACTCTCTGTCTTTTCATCTGGTCCCTGTATCCCAATGCTTGTGCATCTACCTTAGCATCTAGCCCTGGTTTCTACCTTCCTGGTCCTGATGTTACCCTTGTGCCAAGAAAATGGCAAAGTAGAAAACTACCAGGATGCTGTCCTGCAGCCATGAGAGAGGGAGCATTTCCAAGCATTCCCCAGCATGTTTGGCTTATTTATCTCTGTAAGAGTGAGTTAAATACTTTGAGACAGGATGTGTTGTCTTGAGAGACTGATTTGTAATTTATTTGAATGTAAAAATAACTGGACAATAACAATTTCTTTCTTAAATTTTTCATCTGGTAGGAAATAAAATTGTTATGTGTTATAATAAAGATTGTAGTTTTGTATCTGTGGATTTTATGAAGTGCTAACACTGTTGTGGGCGATTTCTTGTAGAAAATCAAAAGATAAATCAAGGAAAAAATGGTTAGCAGCTCTTAAAACAGACCTTAGATTAAAACTTTGTGAGATACTAAGTGCAGTCTCTAAGTCTTGCTTTACTTTTATTCTTCTGTGTATTTATAACTTGTCTTGTTTCAAAGAGGACTTAAGGTAGGAGACTGAGTCAGATCAGAAAACTTCACTCCACTATGAGAACAATCCTCAACCTTTGTGCTGGAACAGCTGCTGTGGACTCCTTGAAAAGACACACAACCAGCACCAGGACTGGCCTTGGTGAAATCCAGGCTAATTCTCTCAACTTGTGCTGTCAACCCATAATGACAGCCACAGGGACTAACAGCACTAGAAGAAAACTCCCAGAGCTCCTGACTTGTGTTCTGACCCTACAGGTCAGAGAAGTTCCTGATGGATCATTGAGATCATTCTTCTCCCTCAAAAGAATTTCCACCAAACCATTCAAGAACAGGATCAGCCTGTAATCCCAGAACTTTGGGAGGCCGAGTCAAGTGAATTGCGTGAGCCGGCGGGTTTGAGACCCACCCAGGCAACTTGGCGAGACCTTGTCTCTACAATAAAAATCAAAAAATTAGCCGGGCATGGTAGCGTGCACCTGTAGTTTCAACTACTTGCAAGGCTGAGGTGAAAGGCTCTCCGGAGCCCAGCAGGGCGAGGCTGCAGTGACTGGGAGCATGCCACTGTACTTCAGTCTGGGTGACGGAGTGAGACTCCAACTCAAAAAAAAAAAAAAGAAGAAGAACAGGATCATCTTCTTTATGAGACTCAACTCCCTTCTTCAAGAACAAAATGACTCCTTATTTTTCATAACATGAAGTCCATGTTCATTGGCCCCACATCTCAAGCCCTCTGCAAACTGACCCACTTGGCCTTTCATTTCAAAGGGCTCTTGTGAGAATAGCATGGATTAGTTTATGAACAGAATCTGGCACAAAGGACACTCTTGCAATGCCCAGTGTTAGAGTGCATGCTATGCATTCACTATGCCCTTTCAATTCCTCCTGGCCCATGGCTAGCCTACTTCTTATGGATCGCAGCTTTAGCAAGACAATTCTATATAATGGAGAGAGAGAAAGAGGTCTATAGAAAACAAAATCTGGAGTTTGTTCCAAATTCAGGCAGGACTCATGGGACTGCCAAGTTAATGCAAAGTTGCATACATAGGCACAGATTGCCCACATGGTATATACAAGTGGTGATTTCCAGGAGGACAGGGTTCAAGCCCTATCCAACTTTGTCCAACACATCACACTCTAGCACACACATAGCAAATGATTAAAAATGTTAATTAAATTATGACTTTTAGGAAAAGACACTCTAATGAAAAATTGGCATTTCCTTTATTTATTTATTTTTTCTGAGCTGGAGTCTCACTCTGTCACCCAGATGGGAATACAGTGGCATGATTATGGCTACCACAGCATCACTTGCTGGACTCAGGCAACGCTTCCACCTCAGCCTTTACGTAACTGAGACTACAGGCAAGCACCACCACACCTGGAAATTTTAAAACATTTATTGTAAAGATGAAGTCTCATCAAGTTGCCGAGGCAGGTCTTGAACTTCTGGACTCAGACAATCCTCTCACCTTAGCTTCCCAAAGTGTTGAGATTACAGGCATGAGCAACTGTGCCAGCTTCCTTTAGACTTATAAAACACACATACACACGCAAACACACACACACACACACACACACACACACACACACACACACACACACACGCACACACACTTACTTCAAGGGGAAATCTTAAAAATATAACAGATAACCAAACACGAAATGTCAAAGAATCACAGTAAAATAATAACTTCACTATCTTTGGTCATTAGAACCACATACAAGGGAATTGAAAGAGAATCTCCTTAGTTCTTTAAATTTATTCGTAATTGTTCTCATCAGATAATGAGAGACAATATGCTAAGGCTCAAGTGTTTCTCTAACCAACAACAGTTGCAAAAACAAAATGCATATCTATATTGAGAAAGTGCTGTATTTCTAAATTTGAGACCTAACCTGAGCTCAGCTGGGCAATCCATGTCTTGAGTGTAAAAAAATATTAGCTGTGTGTAGCTTCTGGGCCCAAGGCAGAGAACTCTTGGGTTTTCTAGATCAACATTAAGCAGCAGCACAATGTAAAAATCATAAAATGAGTTTTTCTTGGTTGGAGTGACAGAGAACTTGGAGGTGGAAGACCTTGGCCCTAGATCCATCATGGTGTTTGAACATAAGTTATGCTTACTTGGATCATGCAGATTTTAACATGCATATTTTAACTTATTTAATCATCAACAACCTTATGATAGAGTGTTACTGCTATCTCCCTTGCATGAATGAGGAGGCTAATGTGGTATGTGGGTTATGTCAATGGCTCTCACTGTGTTTTCCTGGTTACATACCCTTTGCTTTCTCAGCTCTTCCCACTCATATTCTGAAATCTCCCATGTGACTCCCACATTAATTGGGTGTCAGTAAATATGATCTAAGCAGAGACTTAGAAGTAGCATGCATGCTTTCCACTCCCTTAGAACTCTGCCAATGCCATGAGAAAGAGCTTGCTACCTGCTGGAGAAAAGTAGTCACCTGAACCAGAGTTCTGTGGTCAAGTCTAGGCCATCCTGGAGCACCAACTGTCAACCAAACCTTGGGATGTTCAATGTTGTGTGCATCAGCATTCCATACATGCCAGAGTAACAGTTGTGTGACCAACACATGCCCCATGAAAAATATTAAATGGCTGTTCCTTTATGGCAGTGTTTCTCAGCCTCAGCATTTCTGCTGGTCAACATCTTGCATTGGGAGGCTGCCTGATGCAGTGCAGGATGTTGAACAATATTCCTGGCCTCAACCCAACAGGTGGCAGTACCCCTCTCCCTCCAGTCATGACAATAAAATGTCATTTCTCAGACATTTCCAAGAGTCCCCTGGGGAGCAAACTCACCCCTTGCTGAGAACCACTGCTGCAGTCTTCTGAGTTATGGACAGTTTGTTATGTGGTCATTGTTAATATGACAATAGCTGACTCCTACCCTGAGCACAGAAAAAGATAGCAAACCTATAAGATCACACAGCTGAAAACGAGAGATGCTCTATCATCTGCGGGCTTCTCCCTGTCCTGCATTGCCATTCCTCCAGGTGAGGGGTGCAGGCCCCTGCTTTTATGGGAGCGTATGAGCTCCCCAACCACTGTAGTTCACCCTGGGGACATGCCTGAGCATCACATGGGTATTCTTGACCTGAGACGATCTGCCCTACTTCCAGAAACACTCCTTGCCCCTTCACAGCTGCTTCCCATGTTCAATGTCACTCTTCCATAGGGTGACAAATGTTAGGAAGTATTTACAATGCTGTCATGATGCAGTATCAAAATTCAGTGTGGGATCAGTAAACCTAGAGTTGAGAAAGGTGATGCACTTGCCCAGAACTATAGGCAAGGAGCCTAGCACTGGATCAGTCCAGCCCTCTCGTCTTTGATTCCTCTGTACATGGGCATATCCTCCCCAAATCCTCTCTCAACCATGGGGGAAATGCCGTGAGACTGTAAACTTCCTTCACATATGTAGCAAATTATTATTGCTGTCATGTTCCTTCCTCACAAGATCTGTGACGTGCTCCTGATTTTTCATTCTGCTTCCCTTTCATGTTGGTCAAAAATTAGACCCAGATTATATGGGAGATGTGGAAGGCAGCTGTGAAGGGGCAATGTTACACTTGCTTGGGAGAAGGGTGTCTCATGCCCCATTTTCCTGTCTCACAGGTCACCAAGCAGCTCTGTTAAACCCATATGTGGGGCTGAACATGGTGGTCATGATTGTAATCTCAGTACTTTGGGATGGCTTGAGCCTAGGAGTTGGAGACCGACCTGGGCAACATAGTGAAACCTTGTCTTGACAAAAAATTAACAAAAAAATAAGCTGTGGTGGCTTGCACCTGTAATCCCAGCTACTCAGGAGGCTGATGCAAGAGGATTACTTGAGCTCAGGAGTTGAAGGCTATGGGGAGCCGTGATCACGCCACTGCACTCCAGCCTGGGCAACAGAGCAAGACTCTTGCTCAAGAAAACAAGTAGGAGGAGCCTTCCAGAAGTCTATGGAGCCACTTGAATGTATCCCTCAACCTTCCAGACCCCAATTCAGCCTCGTTCTGAGAGATGGCCTGGCCTTTTCCCCAGCAAACTGTTAACAAGTGCTACAGCCTCTCCTACTTGCTGTCCTTCAGTTCAGCCTGGATTCTGTAGACACCAACCTCTCCATCCAGGAACTGTGTCACAATGGTTGACCTGTCCCAGCTCCCACCACACATGCCTGGTGTCCTTTGAAGTCCCCCAGTGACCAGGTCAAAAGAGGTTTCACCCAAAGTCAATGGAAAATTCAGGATTCAGGAGATCTAATAATATCACTAATGAGGACTGAAATGTACAGGAAATGATGAGAGAAGCAGGTGGTATCTACTCTCATTTCTGTTTTTACATGGAGGTAAATTGAGGCATAGAAAGGTTAAAGAGTGGCAGAGGTGTGGTTTGACCTGGGAGGTCCTATCCTTTGTGTCTCTGACACCCTGTCCATCTGTACTCTCTGGGACCATCAGTCCCGTGAGACCTTTCACTTAGCAAGGTGAGCTGAGAGATCTCAAGAAGGTGAATGGAAAGGGAAAGTCAGGGGTAGGTCTGGAGCCACTTGCAATGTGATGACTGTGAAAATAGGTGATATAAAAGGTGAAATAAATGAAGACACATGGGTAGGGTGCGGAGGGAGCCAGGAACCCAGATACTGGTCCTCCACAGGCAGAGCCCATGGACATTGGGCAGGGGCAGTTTGAGCGAGAGAAGAAGAGATCAGAGCAGAGGCCCTCGGGGTAGATGCTGCCCACAGGAACTTCATCCCGGTATGTGGATGTCGGGGGGAGTCAGATCCCAGAAATGGCTTGGCCAAGCTGTCCCTTCTTTTTTTCTTGTGCCTCTTATGAATCCTGCCCCAGGCCAGCCCACTGGGTAACTCTCTTTCACCATTCTGCCAAAACTACCCTTTCTGAGATCTATCCCAGGTGATCAGAATGTTTTCCCTCTACCTGGCCTGTTGATCATCTCACCTGGAACCCCATAGTCTTGACCAAGGGAGCAATTATACTGGGTAGGGCTTCTGATCCAGGCTGGGACTGGCACTGCCTATCCAGGTTTGTTCATTTCATTGATCTCTGGCTTCTCAGAATCCTCTTAATCTTCTTGGGTACTTACACCTTATGATACTCCCCCTGCGTCCATCACCCCTTTAATACTCATGAGTTCCTTGGAAGGAGTCAGCACTTCATCAATTGACAGAACAAGACACTGAGGTGCCACATTGGGCCTTGAGCCTCTGCTGTGGGTTTGGGCAGACCTCAGCATAAACCCCCACACCATGCAGCCCTGTTACGTTTTCAAACCTCTCCCTGTTTTTCTTTTTCAGATACTGATGAAATTGTTGTTGTTGTTGACTTCCTTGTTGAAAACAAATGCCACCACATTGGGAAATTTCCCTAATTTTACATGGTTTCTTACCAACAATGAATGACTCATTCTCAGAAGCAGAAAGGGAGTTTTGGGCAAAAGTAGACTGGGCCCATTCAGCTGTCTTCCTTCCTGAGTGCTGAGCCCTGGGGCTAGGGGTAATGATTCAGCTGTCCTTGTCAGGACTTTCATTCGTGAACTGACACCAACCCAGTGGGCTCCAGGATTAACATGCTCTGCAGAGTTAGCTCCGGTCCAAAGGTTATGAGAGTTGTCAGATGGATTGAGCCTTCCTTCTCCATGTCTCTGTCTGTTTTCTAGGCTGTGATCAGTTGGGAGTTGTGTGGGAGTTGCAATTGGGTACGGGCTCCTGCCCACCTCCTCTGTCTACCCTTAAAGGACAGCATCCATCCCTTAATCCAATAGACCTGACTCAGCTGTCACAGAGCAGGAACTGGGGATCCAGATTTCAAAGTGGGTCTTATGAGTCTGGAAAGATGAGGCCATCCAAGGTGATTCTGGGTCAGCACCTCTCATCTGGTGGGTACTTGACCAGATAAGTAAGCAAGGGAGTAACTAGGTAACCAGATAAATAAACAATTGAAGTTAATTTTATTTCCATGAAAAGTATAATCAAATTGGGATTCTTTCCAGAAGTGTACTGGAGCCAGCTCATGTTGGCTTGCGAGGGAAGATTGCTAATTTTGCAGGAATATTGTGATGCAGTTTCTAAATGTAGATGAAGTGAGTTGAATTGTATCCCCTTCCCCGCAATAAAGATACATCCACTGGGCCTGTTAATGTTGAGTGATCTTATTTGGAAAAGGGGTATTGGCAGATGTAATTAAGTTAAGGTACCTGCAGTTTAGGATGGTGCTCTTATTGGATAAAGACAGAAGAAGATTTGAGAGTCATGTACACAGGACAAAAAGCCATGGATAACAAAGGCAGAGATTGGAGTGATGCAGCAACAAGTCAAGAAATGGCTGAAGACACCAAAAGCTCAAGAAGCAAGGATGGATTCTCTCTTGGAGCCATCAGAGGGAGCACAGCCCTGTGACACCTTGATTTCAGATTTTGGGCTTCCAGAACTGAGAGGAAATCAATGTTGTTTTAAACCATTCAGTTCATGGTAATTTATTACAATAGCCCTTGGAAATTAATACAATAAGCATTATTTTAAATTATACTATATAAATTTACAGTTAAATAAATTAAAATAAGGGGAATATATACTTAAAATTTAGCACTTCCTAATTGCTTCATTACATCTCAATATTATTTTTACTCTTGGGGTTTATTTGCCTCCGTTTTTTCTACATGGTGGAATTGCCATGTAATGGTAAACTGCTGTTCATCTACTGCTAATTTCACATTTAGCGAAGTTTGTAGGTTGAAATTGCCACAGTGCAAGTGTTTATACCATGGAAAGTGGCAAACACAACAAGTCAGTGAATGATTTATTTTTTTGTTGATTATCTGAAGGTAAAATGGATAAATTGCCATCTGTATAGAAAGTGTCTGTGTCTAGCCTGGCTTGGTGGCTCAGCCTGTAATCCTGCGCCTTTGGGAGGCTGAGGGGAGTGGATTGCCTGAACCTGCGGGTTCAAGACCCGCCTGGGCAACGAGACCTCATCTCTACAATAAATCAAAAAATCAGCTGGGCGTGGTAGCGCATGCCTGTAATTCTGGCTACTTGGAAGGTTGAGACGGAAGGATTGCCGGAGTCCAGTTCGAGGCTGTGGTGGCTGAGAGCAGCCACTGCACTCCAGTCTGGGTGACAGAGTGAGACTCCAACTCAAAAAAAAAAAAAAAGAAAAGAAAGTGTCTGTGTCTATAACTGGTGCATTTTTTGCATAGCACAGAAACATGTAGAAATATTCATCTTGTAATTGGGAGCTATTACTCAGTTCAAAAAGCCATCACTCAGGTCAATGAGTGAACTTCCAGTATGTGTCTTTGTTTTTTTGCTTTCATTGTCTGCATTACAATACATTTTACAGGAAATGTGTGCAAATGTTGCGCATGACATTGTTATAAACTGCGTCACGCATCTTTTATGTTAGCAAAATTTACAAGAACTATGTACTCTGAAGGTTGTGGTATCTGGACTAGGTTCAGTTTAACTCAAGGTGGCTTCCAACACATGCTTGTTGGGTGACACAGGGAGCCCTAGCTGTGGAGCATGGGCAGTGGCCCTCTCCATGGGTGCCCAGACCTGGCCTGATCTATGTGAAGAACCAGGGACAAAATACCAGGACTAGATGGTTTACTGCCCCGTGTCCAATTAGACCACATTGCTTTGTATTCCACCCCACATAGACGGCCTAATATCCAGTCTGTCTGGACTCTTGGGATTCAAACCCAGTGTCGCAACTGGTGATGTGTAGTGTCTCTTTCAATCTCAAACATATTCCAATAGGAAGGACACATTTTATGGCCACTATTCATTGTGTTGCCTTTTTCTTTGCATTCCTTCTGCTTACTACTCTCTTTCTTCTTTTCTTCTTCTGGCTTAGTCTTCATTCTCCATGGCTTAAATTTGATATTATTTTTTCTAAAAAGTCCATATAGTTATTTCCATTTCAAACTGCACTTCTCCTGTCTTCACATAGCACCTAAAAACACACCAACCACAACACTTAAACCCTGGATCAGAGTCACCTACTTATTGCCATTCTCCCCTGAACCATGAGCTTCCAGAAATCTGAGATGGTCCCTTAACACTTTCCCATATCTTGAGCACCCGATGTAGTGCCTACTACATGGTAGATGCTCTACAACTTACAGAATTTCAATTTTAGTTGAAATTATGTGAATAAGTTAATATAGAGAAATAATCCTTGAAAACAAGGTATTTATAGAATCCAAATACATTTCAAGGAGATAGAAATCAAAGCAACAGCAACTTACAGTGTGTGACTTAACCTCAAAGGACTTAGGAACCATAATAGCATTTTTATTTACATAAAATATAGCTGGTCAGAGGACATTTTGCTTCCAGAAAGGAGACTGGGGACAAATTTGTCTCTCATTTTGGTATGGAAAATAAATTGAGGCAATTATTATCTCAAGATTGCTACTCAGTATCTCCCCATCTTCTTTAAATTCTACATTAATACAACAGAACTAAGGATATTTTAAAATTTGCTAAAAACAGCAACTTTTTTCCCTGATTGAGGTTATATTTAATGCACGTAGCCTGAGATTAGAGTCCCAGTCTCCTTGAAGAAACAGTCAGTCAACAATCTTATTTTATTTTAACATTAATTTCAAGCTTTTAAAAGACAGGTCTCACTTTGTCACCCAGGTTGGAGTGTAGTGAAATGATCATAGCTCATGGAGACCTCAAATTTCTGGTCTTAACCAATCCTCCTGCCTCAGTCTCCCTGCCTAGTAATCCCACTAGGATTACAAGCATGAGTCACTGTGCTCAGCTAGAAATCTTATTTAGATGGCATGCACTGATAGCTAGATGAGAAGCTTCTTATGTTAGACCAAAATCCCAGAGTTTACTAGCACCAATTAGGGGCCTCCTTGGCTATCCACTTGTGACTGAATGAAGCAATGGGAAGTAAGGTGATTGGTGATCACCTCATCCTATCAGCTCAAAGTCTTCATCTTCAGTCAAACACAGGTACTACTGTTGTCTAGTGATTGTCTTCCATGTAGGCAGATATATAATCCATCAGTAAACATTTATTGAATGCCTATCAGTCACTTAACTTAATTCAGCAAATTACGGTGCATGCATGCATAGCTCAAAATGATTGTCAGTAGAACTTTTGCACTCTTTCTCTCATTTTCTTACTTCTGAAAGCATCTCTAGTTAAGGACCTACTCTGATCCAAGGGCTGAACAGTGAGGAGAAAAACATGTTCAAAGATGGGTCAGAAAGACAGGTACATAACTGCACAATGATGATGAATTGTGACACTGACTGCAATTTTGAGAAGAAAAAAGGCAAAATGCTGTAGTTTAACAGGGGAAGCCCTGATTCAGTCAAGTAGAAGAGAGAGAGATCTGTAGTTAGATTTTCAGTGGCAGTTGAGAGTTAAGCCATTCATTTCATCATTTACTCTTCCAGCAAGCACAGAAACACTGAGTGCACAATGCCATTTCAGGCACTGTAGGTTCATTTTTGCAATTAGTCCTTATAACCTATAGTTTTCATAGCAGTTATTGCAGCCTCATCTTGAAGATGAAGATACAGAAGATGAAACAAGTTCAATGTCAGACCCAAGTTCCCATTGTTGGTAATTAACATCACTAGGCTATTTTCATACAGCACTGACTACAAGGCTCCTTTCACAAGTCCATGTTGCCTCTACTCATATCTAAAATATAAATCATAGTAACTTGGTGCAGTGGGTCTCCTGAAAATCCCTAGACACAAAAAATCTCCCAGATTCTAGGTGAATTGCAGGATATATACTTTAACATGTTTAGACATGCTCAAAAGAAAACATTGATGTTATAGAGAACAAACAAATGAAGACTATATTAAAATCATAAAAGCCAGTGCTGCTTTAGAGGAACAACCAGCACCGAGAATCCAGAATTTGGGATTGATGGCAATTTTGGGGGGGGAAGTCAGGAGATTAGGATTTGGTTTCTTTTTCATGTAGCAGCTAAGCCAAGGTTTTGCATAAAGCCAGGCTTTCTGAGCAGCCATGTTCTGTGAAAAAGGGTGAGAACAAAAAAAATCTACCCACTGCAAATGGAAGTGAGATGAAACTGTCTGCTTCTCTGCTATCCTAGGTAGAAAAAAATGTTGATAATTGTTGTCCACATTGATAACTTGTAATTACCAACCTGTCCTTACATAATGCTGATATTCCATTTCAAGCCATCTCTATTGTCCCGGTATATCCTAACTGAGAAATTAAAGTTCAGATTGCTAGCTTATTTTGGCACTTGGCAGTGACTCTATTAACATTTTTTATCTAAAAAATTTCTCAATTCAGATCCCTCAGAATCTCTATAGATTAAATTCAGCTTAACATGAGAGTGGAACAAAATTTAGTCCAAAATAAACATTGAATAATGTAACAGAGTACAAGGAAAAAGCTGCTAGAAATAAAAATCAGCATATAAAGGGGGACAGATTTAGCAGCACCCCAATAGTTTTTATATATTTAATTCTTGGCAGCAAAACACAAAATAATATTACATAAAAATTGTAAAATAAATGTAATATTAGAAAAATGAGCAATAACAATAATAATAACCACCTCTGAGAGGAACTGTGAGTGAGGGTTAAATGAGCTATATGTAAGATTATTAATAAACCTATTTGGATGGATGACTTACATCCAGTACACAATTGAAAGAGTATAAAGACTTTACTGTGAAATGTGCATCTAAATTAAATAATTCAGGCAAACTAACAGAGAGAGAAAACAAAAGAAAAATGAGCAAGAAGGTATTGACTATGTAAATGACCACACAGATTTTATAAAAAATTAACGAAACTGCTGAAAATTAAAGACATGGTGACTAAAATGAAAAAAAAGAATAAATGACTTAAATAGCAGATTAGATACTATTAAAAATAAAATAAAAACCTGGAAGATAGATAAAGTTACCAAGATGTGACAGAAACTAAGATGCAATTAAACATGTGAAAAGAGGTGAAGACGCATGGAAAACATAACAAAAATGCCTGACATACATGAATCCGAGTTTCAACAGAGACTAGAGGATGGGGAAAAGGAAAAATCAAAATGTTAATGATTACTTTTCTTTTTAGAACTTAAGAAAGGCATGAGTCTACAGATACAAAACAAACACATGTAAGAAGGATATATATTTTTTTAATAACACCTAGATCCAACAAAGTGAAATTACATAACACACAAAAGATCTTATACACCTCTGTGGTGAAAAGTTAGATGACCCAGAGAAGATTAACAATTAGATTGGCAGTAGATTCCTAAATAGCAACAATGGAAGCCAGAAATATGATATAATGATATTGTCAAAGTGCTAAGGAAAAATCATGATTAACTTATAACTCTGTGTCCAATAAAAAGAATAAAAAGTTTTCAGAAGAAAAACATAAACAGATCTTCACTAAAATAATTTCTTAAAGATGAGCTTCAGAAAGAAGGAGAATGATCCCAGAATAAAACCATGAGATATAAAAAGAAATATTGGCTAAAATATTAATAAAATAAGACTAAAGAATAAACACTGACCACATTAGTAAAATGTGAACAAGGTGAGTAAATCTTGACTAATAATTTTATATAATTTATACAATTTTAAAATGATAACATATGTCCCACTGAAAAAGCAATAGATTTTATACTGGAGTGTGCAATAAGGGGCTGAGGTTATAGTGCTCAAATGCCTGTGTGTTATTCAGAAAGGGTTGAACTATTGATTACATTTATAACTCTTCTAATAAAAAAATGGACATGGCAAAATCTTAATTGCAATTCCAAAAGTGTACGTGGAAAATAAAAGAAGAAAAAAATTAATCTACAAGAAAGAAACAGAAAATTTAGACACATAAGAAACATCTAATAAGGTGGTGGTAATGAATCATTACACATTAGCAGAAATTTTTCAAAATGAATTTAAATGGATACAATTAAATGTTTAAAATATGAAGATTTTAAAAAATATACAGCAAAATATGCAAATACATGCTTTCAATTAGATACACAGTTGAGACAAAAGGTAACAGAACTGATGAAGGTGAAAGACAGAAAAATATACTCAACAAAATGTTACTGAAAGAATGTTGGGCAAGCTCTACTGATATTAGAAAAACATACACTTAAGAAGAGTTATAGGACTAAAGAGGGTCACGTTCACACTTCCATCAGTAAGGAAAATACAGTAGTTCTACGTGTGTAGGCTGCTAATCAAATAGCCTCAATATTTATAAAAATGGACAGATGGCAAGGAGGAATTGACAAATCCACTATGAAGAGAAAGTCAAGAAACAGAAGCATCAAACCAAGTAAGCCTAATATAATGGGTGGAGATCCAGGCCCTTACTTATCTGCTGGACAGCCTTCTTAAGCAAAAATTGTCCATAAACTAGCGGCAAGGTCATAAAGTAGTCACTACGTAGTTACAGTAAATGTATTATTGTGTGTCTAATGTAGACATGAATGGGTCTGGAGAACTGTCTGCTACCTTAACCACTACCTTCATGTGGGTCCTGCGAGGTATTACAGTTCTTTAGATCATTTACATTGCTCTCAAAATGTATTCTGTATCTTACTCTCTCTTTTCAGATGTCTAATACGTTAATGAAGTTTAATCAGTCGTTAAAAATATACGAAGCAAAGGACTGGATTTAAGAGCAAACTTTCAAAGACAATGTGTTTACAAATCTACTCACATTTGTGGAGAGGAAATACTCTTCAACTCATCCTACAAGCCTATTTTAACCTTAATACTCAAACCAGACAAAGCTTATGTGAGCAAATAAAATTATAGAAAAATCTCCTGTACAAATATACATGAAAGTGAAAATCCTATCAAAATTATTAACTTGCAGTCTCCCTTCCCTTCCCTTTTCTTTTTTCCTCTCCTCTTTGCTCTCTTCCCCTTCCTTCATCTTCACTCCTCTCCTTCCTCCTCCTCTTCCTTTTCTCTTTTCTTTTCCCTTCTTGTCCTCTTTCTCCTCCTCCTTTCTCTCTCTCTCCAAGATCACACAGAGTTTATTCCAAGAATTGTTTGGTTTAATATTTTAAATGCTGTTAATGTAATTTACCACATTAACACACTAAAGCAGAAAACTCATTTAATTATTTAAATACATGTATATAAATTAGCTTCTATGATTCAACATCACACCTGATCGAGAGTAAGACAAAAAGAGTAATCAAAAATGTATTTGTCAAAGTAAATGTGATTCTAGGGACCAGACAAAATATAGACACTGTGGTAGGTATTTCAAACTAAAGGGATTTAATACAGAGATTATTTATTTATGCATTGGAAAGCATTAAAAACAAATTTTAATGTGGTATCCCATATGCAATAAATTATAGGAGTAGTTGTCACCATTGGGCAAAAGTGACTCACATTTTAATAAGTACAGAAAGTAGATACTAACTCACAGCTGGGGACAAAAAAGAAAAGGTATACAGGCATCAGAACCTAGTGGCTCAGAGAGCTCCCCACTCCACACACACAAACCCCAAATGACTGGAGTTCAAAGTTCAGGCTGGGATCATCTTGTGTGTGGTGTGGCATGTGGCTGATTTTCAGGGGACGACTGACCGTGCCTTTCAGGGGTCTTGGTGCTGGAAGCACTCAGAAATTGGATGTTGGACTTTTGGCTCCAGCTTTCTCTGCTATAGGAAAGGTTCTGACAGGGGATGGAAATGGGGAAAAAAAGTCTAGTTTCTCCTCCTTTTGCCTTTTATTCTCCCACCAGATCTTCCCACTAGCAGGGCCTAATTAGAAGCCAGCTGGCAAGGGAAGCTGGGAAATTTAATTTACAGGAGCTCAATTCTGGCCTCCTAGAGCAGGGTACAGAGTGATGGGCTCTTAGTTGAGAGATGAATAAGTAAATACCCGGCGCAGGAATCTACCAAAAGCTTACAGGATAACTCCTACCTAACAATAAACAAGATTTTTTTAAAATCATAAATAAGGAGGAACAATTCTTATATCACGCCTTTCATATGAGAAGTTTAGGCATGACAAAATGGAAAAGGAAATGGTGTCATTAGCTAGAGGCAGCATAATTTTCTAAACAGAAGCCCTAATTCGCTCTACAGAAATTGTTAAAATTAATATGCATGTATCAATATGCATCAATAAATACAACAAACAGAGTTTCTTTTTTATAAATCAGTAATACTCAAAATGTAACTGTTAGAGACATTTATAACAACAACCATGTAAGTACATAGGAAGAAATACAACAAAACAAGTGCAAAACCTCACACGAAGAACATTATACATCTCTATTGAAAAACAGAAACAGATTCAAAGATAGTCCATATTTAAGGTGAGGAAGATTTGATATTTAATGATGCCAAATCTCCCTAAATTTAGTCATAGATTCAGTGAAAATCACAATGCAGTTCTTTGTATAAACCGGCAAAATGATTCTAACATTTACACAGAAGGACAAGGACTAATGGCGGCCATGACACTCCAGAAGACAAGCTCTAGACTCACAAATCTACATGCGGTTCAGTGGGGAGGAAGAAACATTCAATATGTGGTGGTTCTGGACATCTACTTTCCATGTGGACAAAAAAAAAGGACAAAGAGAAAAAGGAAAAAAGTTGCATTTCTACTTTACAATACTAGAAACATCAATTATAGATGGTTTACAGAATTAAAAGAAGAAAAGCTATGTATATTTTAACATAAAACACAGGAATCCTTGGATAACTTAAAGACACAAAGGCACTAACCATAAAGCACTTTGGAAGTAAAAACTTTTGTTTATGAAATTACACTATTAAAAAATAAGAGAAAAGTCACAAAATGCAATAAGATATTTATAATACATCTAATCTAGCAAGAATTCATATCCAAAATAGCAATCTCCTATAAATCCATAAGAAAAAGACATGCTCACCAATGAAAAATGAAGAGAATGCATAAAACACATTTTGGTGGCCGGGCTCGGTGGCTCAGCCTGTAATCCCAGCACTTTGGGAGGCCAAGGCGAGAGGATTGCCTGACCCTGCGGGTTCAAGACTCGCCCGGGCAACTTGGTGAGACCTCGTCTCTACAATAAATCACAAACTATCCGGGCGTGGTATTGTACGCCTGTAGTTCTGGCTACTTGGAAGGCTGAGGCGGAAGGATCGCCGGAGCCCAGCAGGTCGAGGCTGCAGTGGCCGGGAGCGGCCACTGCACTCCAGTCTGGGCGACAGAGTAAGACTCCAACTCAAAAAAAAACAGAACACATTTTTGAAAGTAGGATACATTAATAGCTAATAAAAATGTAAAGCAATAATCATACTCTTCGTTCATGAGGGAATACAGATTAAAATCAAATTAAAATTATATTCACCTGCCAGACTGATAAAAATTCAGAAGGCAGACCAAATTAAGTGTTGGTGAGAATGTGAATAAGGGAAACTTTCACCTATTCCTGGTGGGACATGTAAACTGATACTATTACTTTGAAAACAAGTTACGTTTTTCCAAGGATGTGCTGAAGTTGTTCATTCCCTGTGGTCAGTAATTCCATGCCTGGCTACACCCCTGAGAAAATGTTTGTGTATGAATGCCAGGTTGGAGCTGTGGGGAAAGAGTGTGGGTGCGATATCAGTAGCTTCATTGTATGTATCAGTGAACAGGAACACAAATGTGGATGTCTCACAAATGGGACATTGGATGGAAAGGGAAGCAGTGTGTGTGTGCACGCGCATGTGTGTGTATGTATGCACATATATACACACATACACATATGATAATATATACACATAAATATGATACCATGTACATATATATGGTCTCCACATTGCAAACGTTACTAAATATCTTTTAAAGTGAAACTCAAATAATGTAATGAAAAGATGCTTATAATAATACAAAACTTATTTTTAAATTATTTATTTATTTATTTATTTATTTTAAAGATGTGGGATACAATTCAGAATTCGGTATACAAGTGGTCCTCATACAGGCAATGTTTGGAAAAAATAAGAAATGTTAAATAAAAGGTAATAGACTGGAGTTACTCTGTAAAGTAAAGCTAAGTGGGCTTAAAGTTAGAAAAATTTTACTTTATACTTTAAGATCTTAGCAAATCAACAATTACTTGTTTGCAATGGTTCTGTGATATAGTAAGAAAACCATGTCTATAGTTGAAATCAGAAAGTTAAAAAATTGTGAATAAATCATTAAAGCAAAAAAAAAAAATACAACACTCGCAGTGATGTTCACCCTTGATCAACTTTCAGAAGGACAGCATAAAGAGGGGAAGGAGTTTAGACAATGATGTTCAATGTCTTCATCTTGATGGCAGATATATTAATACCTGTTCATTATACTTTTACCACTTACATTGCTGGCACACATACATCAGTTTTCTAATGCGATAGATGTAAAACTTTGTAATAAAAAAACCGCATCACAAGTGAAGCAATTACTGAATAATAGCTAGTATTTCTGGCGCACCATTTCTGTGTTGGGGGCTTTTCTTGTCTCTACAACAGTCCTAGAGGGGAGATATTGTGCTATTCCCAATTCACAAATGAGAAAAATGAGGCACCCAGTTAGAACATAGAGATCTAAGCCTGTTCTAGAGCCTCAGCCACGACCATTGCACAAAGCTGTGCCCTTCTAGAATAAAAAACCTGCTAGTGCCAAAACCAACCTCAACGATGGTGAGGGATTAGATTAGGGGACATGGCTGTGAAATTAACCATCCTTGTGCTGGTACTGAGAGGGCCACAGAAAAGTGTCCACCACACCCCGTCTCAAAGGGAGCCAGAGACAACCTGGGTGACACATGGCAGCTCCAACTCTGCAGGTCGGAGGTGCAGCACAGATCTCACAGGCTCAAATCCAGGTGTCTGCAAAGTGGCTATGTTATTTCTGGAGGATCCAGGGGAGAATGAGTTCCCTGTCTCTTCCAGCTTCTAGAGACACCTGCATTCCTTGGTTGGTGTCTTCTTCCTCCATATTTGAAACCAGCAAAGACAAATCAAGTTTTCATGTTGCATTCCTCTGAGGTTTTTCTCTCCTGCCTCATACTTCCTCTTATTCCATCAGGCCCATCAGATTAATCCAGGATAATCTCCTTTTCTTAAGGTCATCTGATTAGCAAACTTCAGTCTATCTATAATCTTCCCTTCTCCTTTGTTATTCAAGTAGCAAAAGGTATTGGGAATTAGTAGGACTTGGGCATCTGGAGAGGAATTCATCATTCTGTCTACCACCAGGTAAGCTGCATCCCCCAACAGGACTTTTCCCCATTTGGAAGTCCCAGGATGCACCTCTCAACCTTCGAAGAGACCACTGGATGATTCAGGATTAGAGCCTGCTGGTGAGCCAGTGTGCACACTCAAGTATCTCTATAGGGAAAGCAGGACCCAGTAACCCCTGCAGAGGAGTCCACACAGCCTGTCATTCATTCTGAGAAGCATTTGGCAGTCCCATGTGCAAAATTAAGATATTAATCAGCACTAGGAGGCTTGGCTCCATGCTCTGGGACTATAGTGGGGCAGGGCATGGTAGGACAGGACCACCACCCAGTGAAGAATGGGAGTGGTCATGGCCCAGTCAGTGATGGCACTCCAAGGGGTAAAATGTAAAGAGGAAGAGGCCTTACACCAAGCCAGGTGCTTGGGTGAGGGGAGATACAGTGACAGAGCAACTGTGTCCAAGAACTCAGAGCTCCATTCACATCTTAGTGTGACCACTTGAAATGTTTATTCTGTAATTCCACCTATGACCTCGTTATGTAACCCTGTCATGGCAGGTTTCTCTAGTGCCAGACCCTTTCCAGTGCCCAACCTCATCCCATGGGATGACCCAGCTGCTTTGATAAGTCCATCCATGAGTGGGAGGCACAAAAGGGTCTAGGTCAGCCCTGGGAAGGCTGATCAACAAATGAGCACATGATAATTGAGTTCAATTTAGTGCTTAATTGCCCTCTCTCATCCATTTCTCTTTAACTAGTTTTTGAGTCTTCCAAATTGGATCATGAACTCTTAAGAGAGATTTGCATTCCCTGCTAGTGTTTTACACATCATTTAGCTTAGGGTCAGGCACTCAATGTGTGATTAAAGATAACTGAACCAGAAATAGAGAAAGCAGTACCATTCCTGAGCAGTGTGCCCGCGTGCAAGCCCCTGCCTCCTCTGAGCCTCACCTCCATCCCTCCATCACATCAAAGTGAAGACAGTGGGTGTGCAGTCCCAGAGGACCCCTCCACTTAAACTTGGGGAGGGGAGACTACACATGTGTTGAACAGTCACTATCAAGCTCTAGTCCCCTCCTATCCAAGGCAAGGTCCATGGTCCTGCAGCATCCGCATCCCCTGAGAGCTGTTAGTCATGCAGCATCTCAGTGCCCGAGCCAGACCTTCCAAGTCAGGATCTGCATGGGGGCAACATCCCTAGATGATCATTGTGCACAATGGAGCTTGAGGAGTCCCGCATCCGGTCCCTGGGGCTGTGCCAAATGGCTCCGTAGGAATCACTCAAGGACCTGCTGAATAGAGGATTGCAGGACCTTCCCTATGGTGATTCTGAATCTGGAAAGGGGTCTGCATTAGTTTTCTATAGCTTCTGTAACAAGACACCACAGACTGGGTGGTATTAATTTCTCACAGTTCTGGAGGGTGGAATCCCAAGCTCAAGGTGTGCACAGTTTGGTTTCTTCTGAAAACTGTGAGGAAGAATTTGCTCCAGGCCTCTCAGGAGATCTGCTCGTAGATAACCATCTTCTCCGGAAGTCTCTTCACTTTTCTTTCCTTTTGTACATGTCAGTCTCTTCATCCAAATGTCCCCCTTTTTTGTAAGGACACTAGTCACATTGTATTGGGGGCCCACCATACCACCCATATTAACTAATAGTGTCTGCAATGACGCTATTTCCAAGTAAGGTCACATTCTGAAGGCACTGGGGTTTAGAAATTCAATACATAAATTTTAAAAGGACACAATTCAACCCATAACTGGACCTCTGAATCGGCTTTTAATAACTTTCCCTAAGGAATTCTGACTCTTGGCCTTGTTCGGAAACTGTTGGACCTGGAAGGTAAGACTTCTGGGGAAGTGAGCAAAGTGGATAGGTCTGTGGGTGTGGGTGGAGAGAACTACTGTGCCCAGAAGCTCGTCCCCAAGGCCCCAATCTGCAGCTCCTTCCACCAGGAAGCAGCATGAGTAGTCACTCTAGGCAGGTGGCAAGAAACATCATTTATGTGGGCAGCTCCCGTAGGAACTGCTAAGTGCTTCCTTCCTTTTTCTTCTCAACTGTTCTGTTCCTAGAATATAAAGTTCCCCAGGGGGGTTATTGGGTGGCCTTATTGCTGTCAGTGCCTGTGCAGGAAAGCACATTGTTAAGCTTGGGACTTCAGGCAGCCCACAAAGGAGCTAAGAGGCCTTGTTATGGCAAGTGTCTGGTCAGCTCTTAAAGCCTTTGTTTGTGCAAATGAGGGTCTGCAATCTGCTATCCCCGTTATCTCCTTTCCTATTTGGATGCTATTACATTTTTTTCTAACTGCGACTTATCTGGACGCTTAACTGACCCTTTATGTAAGATGCTATCTCCTCAATAACAAGTTTCCTCGCCACAGCAGAGCCAGCTGGGGCAGGAGAGGGTGCAGGAATCCGGAGGCTGAGCATGTGTCTGCAGTCCTGAGATTGCTCAACATATACCCGTCATCTGAGTCTGGTGCTGGCATCGTGGGAGGGAATGTGCCCAGTGGAAAGTGGTTTCACTGTCTGGGTGTGAGGACTCTTCAAGGGTCTAACAAGCCCTCGTGCCCTTGCCAAACACTCTAGGAAAAAAATGTAACCTTCCATTTCCCTTACTGGTCAATTTCCTCTTCTAAGTATTTTATTCCCTAATCTTTCAGGCTTAATACTCAAAATTTAGGATTATTCTTCTCCTATACTCCTTAAATTCCATGAGGAGCTAAACCAAATTTGTTCTTTGAACCAGAAAAATTTGTCAACTCTTAGGCAATACAGAGTTCAAAAATTCCCACATACCTATGTAGAGCATATCTGTAATCTAACAAGCATCTTTAGGGTAAAGTAGTCATGCCTCCAAACCAAATTAATCCAAACCTTTAGAAGGCTCTAGTAATGTGGAAACACTTGGCCTCGTGCTCCCTTCTGCACTGCCTAAGTAAGAAAGCTCTTTAAAGCAATGGGGCGACTGTGGGGAGAAGAATAAAGGTGAGACGGGTGGGGGGAGTTTGCTACCTGAGAAACACAGCTTTAAAATCATTTTATAGAACAAAGAAGCTGGGCTCGGTGGCTGAGGTGAGTGGATTGCCTGAGCCCACGGGTTTGAGACCCACCTGGGCAGCGAGACCTCATCTCCACAATAAATCAAAAAATCAGCCAGGCGTGGTAGCACATGCCTGTAATTCCGGCTACTTGTAAGGCTGAGGAGGAAGGATTGCTGGAGCCCGGCAGGTCGAGGCTGCGGTGGCCGGCAGCGGCTACTGCACTCCAGTCTGGGTGACAGAGTGAGACTCCAACTCAAAAAACAAACAAACAAAAAAAAAGAACAAAGAATGGCAGGACGGATTACAAAAGATACTTATCTAATCACAGCAGTGGGCCCTGCAGGACTGTCCTCGATAATGTGTTGGCTTTTCATTCATTGCAAAGTGTGTGCTCAGAGGGCATGGGCATGGGACTTCGTTTCTGGAATAATAGTCCATAATTGAGATCTCCCATTTAGGCAGACAGCCTCTCCCTCACTTAGTCAGGAAGAGTATAGTCTGACTGCTCCACTCTGAGCTCCTCTGGAGGAGTGTGGATGGCACAGAGAGGTCAAGTGAAAGGCAGACGGCTTAAAAACCGCGAGAATCTCCTCCACTGTGTCTAAACTAAACAGTTTGAATAAGATGGTAAGCACAAACCTCCTAGGTACTTCTTTATCTCTATAGGAACATTTGGAGGAACTGGTTGTCAACTCAATGCTTTAGGGTGTGGGGGGAGATAACAAGGCCCTCTCTTTTAGCTAGCATGATTTTCCTTAAGAATGTAGTACTATATGTTGGGCAAGGGTACTCTTCTGTGGCTCACAGACAAGATTAAACAAAGTTTCTTTCTTTAGCTACCTCACTAATGCTTGTATACATCAGTGAGGACACATTCCAGGCACCTTGAGCAGAAAGGAATTAAATACAGGGGGCATTGCTGAATGAGCTGGAAAATAAGTTGGGGCTGAGCCTGGCATTTGTGTCTAAGGTGCACCACAGCAGCTGCCATCAGCAGTTATCGCTGAGACTCTCTGCCCCATGACTGTTCATCATACCTGTGAATTGGGATTGGAGCCTGGAAAGCCAAGTTGGACAGTCACGACTGCCTCAAACACTTATACCTCATGACCTTGCTTGTCAAAAGCAGAGAGAGAGGAGGATGGCCTTGATTCTGTCCAAAGTCAGGTGAGGGAACAAATTAGTAATAATGTCTTTTTTAGTTTTTCAGCTTTCACTGGAATGAGGGTGGGAGAAAGCCTGAGAAAGCCAGGCCATGAAGTCTCTGCTGTGCACAGCAGAGAAGCTGATGACCAAACCCAGGCACAGGAGGAGGTACAGGTATCGGTACATGTCCAGTACATGATTCTAACATTTAAATATTGTGGCAACATGTGTGTCCTAGCCAAAGTCAAGAAGAGTTGGAGCTCCTTCAGTGACTGGAGCCCTGGTTATTTTTATGTCCCTCACCCTGAGCCTCACTGGCCAATTAAAGGCTAACAGTGCCATGTTTGTCATGGCTGAATGAAGATCTACAACCAATTTTACCCAGGAGCTGTCAAGACTATCTTACAGTGATCCATTCAAGTCTGTAAAGGCCTATTCCTGGAAAGAGTAGTGCATATACTTTGTGGTCGTACAAAACCAACTTTGCCCTCTCAGATCATTGCCAAAAGTAACTACAAACACACTCATAGCAGAGATTTTGTTCGTGGGTAGTTTGTATGTTATGGCTCGTTTGTTGAAAGCTTCTTTCCAGGACCCAAGACTTCACAAGACAAAGCGTACCAGAATCACTTGAGTGACCCATCTTTACAGCAAAATCACCACCTCCTAAGCCCTGAGTCACTAGACATTCTTGTTTTGATTCTTATGGAGCAGTCCTTGGTTCCTCTGTCAGGATCTGTCAGAAGAAGTTAGCACATCGGTGATGCCAATCGAATTTCCTACTGTAGTCTGAAGTACCATTCCAGAATGGAAAAGTGACTCCACGTGTCTACCTGTGTTCAGACATGAGTGAATCAGAGACTACACAGTGAAAGTTAACATCAAAGTATATATATGACTCTTATCTAACACTGTACAGCAGAAAGTATTTCAAGATAATCGAATTTTAAATGGATATCTGACCTGTTCTCATGTAAATCAACCATCCTCTGCTTTGCAAACCAGTGTGTGGCTGTGACCCATGAGAGAAGGGAAAAACCCATAAGAGAAGGGAAGTGTTTCCACATCCTCCCTGAATTTTTAAAGGGTCTTACTGGAAAGGAGACTCAAATAGAGAGCAGAGGTGTGATTAAATCCTTATCAGCAGACTTTAAGTGAGGGCAATTGTCCCAGATAATCAGGTGGGTCTGATCTGCCAGGTTGGAAAACTTTAAAAGCAAAGCCAAGGATTAATTCCCTGAAGAAAAAATTCTACCTGTGGACAGCAGCTTCAGCTTACACCTGAATGCTCCAAACTGCTCTCTTGCTGGTCAGACCCACAGATCTTAGACTTGTCCAGCCAGACCCCACAGTTGCCTATATCTATGTCTTACTCTGAATCTTTTTTTAAAAAAATCAATTGTGGGATTTTTTAAAATGTGGTTTCAAATATTTCCTTTTTTAAAAAAAATTTAAAGTTGTGGGGTACATATGTGGTTTAGATACAGGTAAAGTTTGGGGCCTCCCATTGGACCTCACTTCACCTGGATTAGGATCAGGCACGCTTAATGATGTTATGTGCCTCCCCTCCCTCCCTTGGAAGAGTCCCACTACTCCCAATCCCTTTTTTGCAGTATTATAATAGGTGTTCAGGGTCCATTTATGAATGAGAATATGTGGTACTCAGTTTTTTGTCTTGGTGATAGATCACTGAGTATGATAGATCCCAAATCCAACCAAGTTGCCATCATATCTATCATTTTGTCCTTCTTTATGACTGCATAATATTCCATCGTGTATATGTATCACATTGTTTTATCCAGTCAAGTTTCAATGGGTAGCACGATTGGTTCCATGTTTTTGTTATTGTGAATCATGCTGCAATAAACCTCTGACATCTAATCCCTAAGAGATTACGCTGCTTCCGGACCAGTTCTACAGGAAATTCTTATGAAGGAATTAAGCACAGAAGAAGGGGGGGAAGTGGGGAAAGAATGACCATGCACTTCCCAAGAGAACAGGAAAATATAGAATAATCAGACAATACATCATGACTGTAAACTTGAAAACACACACATACATCAACCCAAAAGTTAGTAGAAAACAAATAAGAAAAAAAAATTTATAAAAAGCCTCATGACAGAGATAAACTCTCACATCTCAATAGTCAGCTTGAACATGAATGGACTAAATATGCCATTGAAAAGACACAGAATGGCAAACCGGAAAGAAGCATTACCCAAAAATATTCTGCCTCCAGGAAACACATCTCACTGCAAAGAACACCCACAGATTCAGAGTTAAAGGATAGAAAACAAACTTTCAGGTGAATGGAAAACAAATGAATCTTTTAACATAAATTTTGCCCACTCTTTTTCTCTGGATGGACTTGAATGAATGAATGAATGAATGAATACCACATAGAGTATATGATGGGTGACCAAAGGAGAAGGAGTCAGGTGGTTTGAAAACAGTTGGGTAAGTTACCAACATCATTCTTGTCAGAGCTGGAAATGACAATACAGAAATTCATATGGAAACATAAACGACCAGAAATAGCCAAAACAATCCTTAGCAAAAGAAACAAAGTAGGGGGTATCACATTTCCAGACTTCAAACTTTACTATAAGGCTAAAGTAATCAAAACAGCCTGGTACTGGTACAAGAACAGGCACATAGACCAATAGAACAGGATAGAGATTCTGGAAGCAAAGCCTCAATTCCTCAACCAACTCATCTTTGACAAAGCGTCCAACAACAACCACTGGGGAGAGGAGAACCTATTTAGTAAATGTTGCTGGGAAAACTGGTTGACCACATGAAAAATATTAAAACAAGACCCCTACCTATCACCATATACAAAAATCAACTCTAAATGTGTCAAAGACCTAAACATAAAACCTCAAACTATAAGAATCTTAGAAAACACAAGAGACACTCTTATGAAAGTTGGAACTGGGAACCAATTCCTATTCAGAACCCTAAAGGTCAATACTTAAAGAAATAAGACAGACAAGTGGGACCTATCAAACTGAAAAGCTTCTGTGAAGCAAAAGAAACCATCAAGAGAGCAAGGAGACAGCACCCAGAATGGGAAAAAATATTTGCCAACTGTATACCTGACAAAGGCCTAACATCTAGGATCTATAAGGAACTCAAATGTGCCAAAAGGATAAAAACAAACAACCCCTTTAAAAAGTGGGCAAAAGACACGAATAGACACTTCTCAAAAGAAGATATACAGGCAGCCAACAGGCACATGAAAAAGTGTTTAGCCTCACTCATAATCAGTGAAATGCAAATCAAAACCACATTGAGATACCACATAACCCCAGTAAGAATAGTCATCATTAATAAAACAAACAACAACAGATGCTGGCGAGGATGTGGAGAAAAAGGAACGCTTCTACAGTGCTGGTGGGAATGCAAACTAGTGCAACCTCTTCGGAAGACAGTGTGGCGATTTCTGAAAGAACTGGAAATTGACCTTCCATATGACCCAGCAATTCCCCTATTGGGAATAAATCCGGAAGAACTCAGATTATTCTACAAAAAGATACCTGCACACGTATGTTTGTTGCAGCTCTATTCACAATAGCAAAAACATGGAACCAACCGTGTTGCCCATCGAAGCTGGACTGGATAAAAAAAAATGTGGTACGTATACACAATGGAATATTATGCAGCCATAAAGAAGGACAAATTTATGAACTTTGCAGCAACTTGGATGGATTTGGAGTCGATCACACACAGTGATTTATCACAGAAACAAAGAACAGAGTTTCATACGTTCTCACTCATAAGTGGACGTTGAACAATTATAATGCTATGAGAAAGCGATTGGCAGTAGTGGGAAACTGTCAGGGGAGGGGGGTGGGATTGGCAGTTGAGGGAAACTGCTAGGGGATGGAGGGGTAAACTTCATCAACAAGGGTACCTGCATGATCAATATTTATATACCTAACCCTGAATTATACCCCACAGCTTTATAATAAAAATTAAAAGAAAAAGAAAACAGTTGGGTAAATCGTCACCCAGGCCAAGCCCCCTGTGCTCTAAACTTCTCCACCTAGGCTAAGGTCCTAGGAGAGTTTTATAAGTGAACACACAATGGGGCTTCAGGCGGTGTCCTATGTTACAAATAAACGTATAGGCTCAGGGATGCCATGAGTTCTCCATACTATCCCATCTTTCATGGATGTGGTCATGTTTAAGGCAAATGTGCTAGGTACTTGTGCTGTCAATGCCACCCAGACAAGGACCCTTGGGCAAAAACCATCTCTGCAAGGTAACATAGTGTTTGCTTGTTATGGAAAGGAGACTCTTGGAGACTTTGGGGTGTCTCTGGAAGAGGAAGTTGAAAAGGACATATAGGGTTTGGGCTTGAATTCAATGGCTTTTGGGGAAGGTCAGATGAAACAGAGGTTATTCCGGACTGAATTCTGCCACAAAGTAGAGGAAATTCTATGGTGATGTCGCTTTTTGTAAAATTGAGATACAATTCACCTTGGTAAAGTACAGTTCTGTGAATTTTAGTATATTCATAAGATTGTGAAACCATCACCACTACCTACCATGTTTTAAGTTTCACCCATTGGTAACATGAATCAGACTTTCATTCCTCTTTATTGGTAAATAATATTCCATTATATGGATAGGCAACACTTTGTTTATCCAGTCTTTTGAATTGGTGGGTCATTGATGACTATATATGTATGGTTATCTTCATACATTTTGTCTTGAAAGCGGGTGACCTAGAATGAAACAAGCTGAAATCAATATAGCTGCCTCTGTAACTCAGAGGAGCTTGGAGAAACAGGGTGCTTAGCACTTTGTGTTTTGCACAGTGGCCTTGTTTTTGTTTGTGCTTAGGCATAATTTTGAAGTTTTTCTTGGTTTTGGTCTCACTTTGTCATGGACACAGAGCAACCTCATCTGCCATGAGACTTCTGGGGGTGAAGTTGTTTTTATGTCCATAAGAGAAACACTATGGCCTTGCTGTGAGGACCTGCTCCTGGGCAGGGTGTCGGGGCACACTGCTACCATCCTGGTCCCAGGTGATATCCTACAGGTAGAAAGGGAGTATGTGTGTGTCTGCTGTAAATGGTCCTGGTTTGGTGAAAGAGCTGCCCTTCCACCTGGCATCAGTCACCAGGGAATGATTGAGTCACAGAGCACTCAGATTGGGTAGAGTCAGCACCTGCCACAGTGGACCAGTGAACCCTTCCACACCCAACCTTCCGCCTTATCTCTAGATGCCCTCATGTAGCTTTCCTCCTGGTCTGCGACACTCAATGTCCATCACTTGGCCTTCTCTATCTGAAATACTCTATTTCCATTTCAGGTCACATCTTAACCAGCACTTACCAACATCCAACCTGCAAGTTACATTCAATGTCTTTTCTGTGTTTCCCGAAGACATATAATTTCTCCTTAAGTAGGTACAATGTGAGGACCACGTGTGTTGTAGGCACCAAATGCATATTCCTAAGTGAATGGACATAGCCCTGCCATCTCTGGCTCATGGAGCCTTTCAAGAGAGCCTTGACCATTCCAGGGGCCAATTGCTTCTAGCTCAGTCTTCCTTTGCTTCTAGCCCAGCCTTCCCTCATCTGTCCTCTGAAATGAAAATATAACTAAATTTCTCCCATCAGCAAACCTCTAGAACTCCATTGCCCATAGAATAAATCCTAACTGATGAAGGAATCTGAGGAATCTGGGCATTCCACCTGGTGGGATGTCATCCTCTCACTGGAATGTCATCAGGGCCTTTGGTGGAAACTGGACATCATTGCAATTAACCAGGAGAAAGCATATTCATTGAATCTGGGCTGCAGTTTGGGAAACATTTGGTTGCCAACCTCAGTCTCTTCCAGTTAACGAATGTAACGTTTAAATTCTTGTTGCCTCTTGATAGTGACTCCGTAATTATGCAAGTGGGCCCTAAAGGTGGTGATGTGCAGTTCATGCAACAATGTGGTACCACATCACCAAGAATGCTATCCACATTCATGAACTCTTTTGTTGCTAAAAGATTAACAAGTACAAATGTGATTTTTTTAAAAATGCTTAATAATTCAAAGTAAATAAGACCTATCCCTAGATTCTTTGTTTGGGACAAATTCTGTCCTGTGTAAGATAAAAGGCCTGGAGATTTCTCAGAAGTTAAGAATGACATTTTGGGTGAATTATAAGAAGAGAACATTCTTTTCTATTAAAAAATGGAATAAACTTCCCTTGCAGCATGTTTACCTTTTTAAAACTGCATAGGAACCACATTCAAACACAATAAAATATGACGGTTTCTTTTAGAAGGGTTTTTTAGACGGTTTCTCATGTCCTGAGTGACAGTGTTTAAAGATTTCAATTCAGCAAATAGTTATTGTGTAACTACTAGGAATCTAATCATCTCTGAGTACTAAGGAAGATATTTTTAAAAAATAAAGTAGATGAAACAATGTCATTGAATGACAACAATCAAACCAGGACAGGCATATATCAATGAGTGTTGACTTGCAAGATTTTGCTCTTGAAGAAAGAGAGGATTCCTTCTTGCACTTGGATCTCTATCACCCAAGGCTTATTCTACTCAGTGTACTTCTTTTTCCACAAGCATCCTGGAACTGTTGATCCATGGATTGATTCTGAGGGCTATTCCCAAAGAGAAGGTCTGGAGTCCTTTGACTATGGGCACTTTTCTCGACATTTTTCTTAACCTTTGGGTAGGCATGTCTAGCACTCACCAATGTCCAAGTCTTCTACCTTTTCAGACGCAGTAAAGACTGCATTCCCCAACCCTCTGCAGTGAAGTAACACGAAGTGCCTGAATTTGACCAATGGGCCATACCTGGATGTTAACAGGACTGCTTATTGCAGAGATGTAGTACTATAAATATCCTTCCCTACCATGACTGCAGAGAAGGCAGTGTTCCAGATGACCCAACTTCAAGAAAGAGGAGCCTTTGTCAGATTAGGGCCCTGAGAGATATTGTGGAATAGAGCTTTTGTCAAGTTATGTAGGGCAAGTAGTGTACTTGAACAATAATTTCTCTCTCTCTCTGTGTGTGTGTGTGTGTGTGTGTGTGTGTGTGTGTGTGTGTGTGTGTATTTGTGTATGTGCATGTGGGTGTACACATGTGTTTAAACCACTAAGATCTGATGGTTGTTACTGAAGCACAATTTAGCTTATTCTGTCTGCTACTTTCCTCACTATTCTACAATCTACATTTACCAAGAAGAAATATATTCCCTAGCTCATGCTACATTATGGGAGATCTGAACAAATACAGAAAGACGAATTAGGGATAGCGATCAAATAGGCTTGGGTTTATTTTTAATTGGATATCTAAAACATTGTTCCTATAAAAAAGTGAAATTTGGTAAACCCAAATGTAGAAACATTCTGAAAAAATAGAAATTTCATAACATATTGAAAATGCATAAAACAGCCTTATATTGCATTGTCTGAACTCAACACTGTTGACTGTTAAATCTGATAATTGTATAAAGTGTTTTAAAATATATTTTATTTTATGTTATTTATTTATTTATTTTTTGAGTTGGAGTCTCACTCTGTCACCCAGACGGGAGTGCAGTGGCCGCTCTCGGCCACTGCAGCCTCGACCTGCTGGGCTCCGGCGATCCTTCCACCTCTGCCTTCCAAGTAGCTGGAACTACAGCCGCGCGCTACCACACCTGACTAATTTTTTGGTTTATTGTAGAGATGAGGTCTCACCAAGTTACCCAGGCAGGTCTCGAACCCGCGGGCTCAGGCAATTCACTCACCTCAGCCTCCCAAGGCGTGGGATTACAGGCTGAGCCACTGACCCCGGCTTTAAAATAGATTTTAAATAATACAGGTCAGTTATTTTATAAAATGTTCCTAGCTTGTTTGATATTCTTTATGATTAGATTCTGTTGACAAATGTTTGCCTGAGATACTGCATAGGTGATGTTTTTGGTTTTTTTAGGGAAGAACATTTAGAAGCACATAATGTCTATTGGTGACGTTAACTTTGAGCACTTAGTTCAAGTGTTGCCTTGTTTCTCCCCAGTATAATTACTATTTTTTATTGTGAAATTAGTGAATAATTTGTAGGGAGACTCTTAGATTATATAAATATCCTTTTTCTCAATAAACATTTCCAAATTTAGGACCTAGGATGATTCTTACCAGAATCAATTATTACTATGATGATTGAAAATGATGGTTTTCCAACTTCTTCATTTTTTTGGTGTTTGCCAGTGGGTGTTCCACTTTAAGGAAGGCTTTCTCTTTCCCACTATTTATTCATTTACTTATGCATCTATGTATTTTTCTGTATGTATTTATATACATATTTTCAGTGTGGACTCATGGGTCCTTGTTTTATCTGATTACAATAATTCATTACTTATCATTTATTTTGGTGCTCACATTTTCATGACTTTGGTCAGTGGTTGTCTTTGGAGCTAGCTTCTCTGTCTCTCTGACTTGTTTCTTATCATTTCTGTGTACTAATTTCTGGCACAATAAGATATTTAAGGCTCAGCTTGTACCTTCCCGCTTCAAGTCCCAAATCAGACATTTTTTCTAAGCAGCCTTGGTTTCTGTCTGTGAGAAAAGTCAACACAGGAAAGACTGAAAAGCTGAGGAATGTTTCAGATGACAGGAGGCTAAAAAGAAATGTGACAACTGATCACATTACAGGGTCTTGAATAGGATTCCAAACTAGAATCCAAGGGAACCATGGGTGAAATTAGAATGTGGGAGATTAATACTAGATTAAAATATATTTTGTCATTGATACATTTTTAATATGATACCTATACTGTGATTATTTAAGATACTATCCTCATTCTTCAGAAGCACATATGCTCATTGGAAAGTGATGGTGCTGAATTCTGACAGAGGCTGGGGAGTAGGTGGATTCACGCTGGACTCCAAGGGGCCAAGACAGGATCAAACTCGGGTCCCTTTGACTTAAAACGTACAGTGCGTCCTCATGGATGATGCCTCTTGTCCAGGATACATTCACAGAGACCCTCATGGTTGCTCAGTGGGGAAAAAAATATTTAAACTGATAGGATTTTTAAAATCCTTTCATATGTAAAGCCCTTCATGTGTTAGCATTAATTAATAAGTAATAACAAATATCAAAATAATCATGAAGTCAAAACCAGAGTGAGGTCCTTTCTCCCTTCCTCTCTTTCCTCCTCTTCCTCCCTCCCTCCTTCCCTCCTACCTGTCCTTCCTCTCTCCCTCCTTCCTTCTTCTTTTTTTTCCTTCTGTTTTCTTTCTTTTTTTTTTTTTTTGAGCTGGAGCCTCACTCTGTCGCCCAGACTGGAGTGCAGTGGCCGCTCCAGGCCACCACAACCTCGACCTGCTGGGCTCTGGCGATCCTTCCGCCTCAGTCTTCCAAGTAGCTGGAATTACAGGCATGCGCTACCACGCCCGGCTGATTTTTTTATCTATGTAGAGATGAGTTCTCCAGGAAGCAATGTGGCCAGCTGTAAAAAGAAAAAGTCATGACAGCAGATCTTCTTTGGAATCCTGGCTCAGTACTAATCAGTCATACAGCCTTTGTTTGTTCATTTCAGTTTTCTGAGCCTCGATCTCTCCATCAGTAAGATAAGGATAATGAGAACGCCTTTACAGAACAGCAGGTTGAAGGAGTGCATAAGATTAGGCACATAAAGCCCCTAGCCCAGTGACCTGGAACCCAGCAAGTGTTATTTCCCCTGCAACCTACACACTGCAGGCTAGGCAGGAAATATCTTAAGGGACCCCACACCCAAGGAAGGAAGCTCCCAAGACCTCGATGGGAAGGTGAAGTTGCGAGCATTGGACTAAACCTTCCTGCTGGGCAGAGACATGACTGGTTTTTCATAAGATTGTGCCTTTCAGCCACATAAAATTTTCCAGGAAATGTGCTTATATTCGCAAAACGTATCAAATAGAATAAAACTATCTAAACAAGCATGACTCAAAGGCTTGCTTCTGACTTAAGCAAATGAATTTCAGTTTGCAGTTTGCAAATTCTTCCCTGGAGTTAAGTTTTGGAGTCACTCTACACAATCTTGCTCTTTAGAATAGTTTTCAAAGAGAAAAAATGCCTAAAGCAAAAATTCTCAATTCAACAGTCGCTTCCTTTGCTCACTCTCAGCTTGGCTCCCAAGGCAGGAAAGAGGTGAACATTCTACACACTTCACCCCTCTAAGGACATTCAGCATCCTCTGGAGGGGATGTGAGAGCCTCCTAGGCTCCTCCCATGGTTGCTAGGGAGGATCGTGGGTTGCACAACACCGTCTGAGTCTTCAAGGAAGTGTGTCGGGCAAGAGATTTATGCACGTTCAAAACTACCCCAAAAAGCTTATCACCATCTACAGATGCAAAAAGCTTGCCTTGGACGTGGCATGGGGAAATTCTTTCTTTATTTTAAAAGCAAATATTGAACTGCTCCTGGAGAAGATATGGGTGAACCAAGAGCCACAGCACAACCCTGAGCGCCACTGCCTGGAAGCAAAGCCGACCCTCTTGATGTTCAGAGGAAGCTCCTTTGCTGCTCTACCTTGTTTCATTCCTGTTATCTCCTTCCTCAGTTACAGGCACCTATAGGGCAGGAATGGGTACTCCCCTCTTGGCAAACTCCCATTTGGGGCCAATGTTCCCAGCCTTTGTATGTGCACAAAGGGTGGACGAAGACAGTGAGAAAAGGAAAAGTGGCAACTTGTCACATCTCAAGCCCAAGAGCTGACATCCTCAAGGAGACTGGGCCGTTCCTGCTCTCCCATGTCCACTGCAGTCCATTTCTCCACATTCCACCTTCTGATCAAATCTGACCTCCCCTTTTCTTCTTTTACTCATGGATGCTTGTTCTGTTCTCTGTGGCACCCAGAAAAGAGTGGTCCTTTTACCACAGGACTTAGATTTCTATGTTGGGTACCACTCTCAGTAAACACATTCTTATTTATTAATATTTTCTGAGATAGTGAATATTTGTCAAGCATTTGCTATAGCCAAGTTACTGCTCCTGCAGTGGAAAGATTCCAAGAGGTGTTGGACACTTTCCTGGAGGAAGGGTGAGCAATTCTCCTGCCAAAACTTGGGATGATCATAGCATGGTAGCTGGTCCTGGACTGTCGTGCTCCCTCTCTTAGCAAATGACATAGCTGATCCCTAGCTCCTTCTCAAGCATTCTTTCCTTTTGGTTTCTGGGACGCTAAGCCTTTCCTGTCCCCTTCTCACTTCCTGCTCCTTCTCAGGATCCTACCTAGTTCATCCTCATCCTGGTGCAGTTTATATGAGGGCTCAGACCTCTACCTCTCCTCTGCTCTATCTAGACTAATACCTGTCATCTCATCTGGTTACATGGTTTTAAGTACTGTACTACCTACCTGCAGAGGCTCTCAAATTTGTATCTGCAGGACATGCATCTTTTTTCCTTCCTTCCCCTTCCTTCCTTCCTTTCTTTCTTCCTTCCTTCGTCCTTCCCTCCCTTCTTTCCTTCCTTTCCATTCCTCCCTCCTTTTCTTTCTTCCTTGCACATACAAATGAATACTCCACAAAGACTGACATTTAACAAGCATCTCAAATGTAACCTCTGACTCCAAGCTCTTGATTTCTCCTCAAAAAAATTGCTTATCCTTCTTCTCTCCCACCTCTGTAAATGGAAAACTTTCTGTTTCTGAGGCTAACATCCCTGACAACATTAATCCCCCTCTCATTTTTATACCTCACCTTCAATCCATGAGATATTCAAAACACATTCAGGACCCTACCACTCACGGGGACCACCAGAGTCAGCACTTTCCCCCTCCATGATGGCTCCTTGCTAGCTTCTGCCCTGATGGCCCCTTCTGTCCATTCTCTATGCAGCCACCAGAGGAGCACGCTAAGTATTTGTGTCTTCATTTTTGACAATCAACACAACACAGGAATGTATGCTTTACCCATGAGGACAAAGACTTTGTTCCATCCACAGCAGCTGTATCTACCTTTCTAGGACTTCTTTGTAGCACTTAGTAAGTACTTGCCAAATGTGCACTGAACAAGTGAAGGAATGCAAAGTGTTATTTTGTTCAATGAACAGGCCAGTACATATCTGCTATGTTTCACGAGTATTTCGCAGAGATCAATTGTGTGCACAAATATCAAAGTGGTGTATATGAGGTGAATCAAACACTGACCTGTGGCATTATAAGAAATGTGTATGTGTTTGGTCTTTATCCCTGGTACCTAGCACACAGGTACTAAAATCCTTGGAATCTCTGGAGTGGTAAGAGTGCCAGAGTATCTTCTGTATGCTAAGGAGATGGCTGGTGCCTGGGGTTCTCTGGTAGCTTCAGGATGGGGGCTGGTGGCTAGAAAGACCAAAGCAGGATTGGAGGGTTAGGAGTTTCAACCCAACCCACCCTCTCCTGACTCCAGGAAGGAGAGGGATCTGGAGATAAAGCTAATCACCCAAGTGCCAATGATTTAATTAAACATACCTAGGAAAGAAAACCTCCATAAAGCTCCTAGATGAAGTCTGGAGAGCTTCTGGGTTGGTGACCTCATTGAGGTGCCAGGAGGGTGGCTCACCCAGAGAGTGCATGGAGGTGCCGTAACTTTTCTTATTATTATCCATCTTTTCCATGTTGTTTTCTTGCTATATCATTTATAATATATTAGTGGTAGTAAAGGGTTTCCCTGAGCTTTGTTAGCCATTCTAGCAAATTACCAAACCTGAAGAGGGGGGTTGTGGGAACCGCTGACTTATAGCCACTGGGTCAAAAGTATAGGTGGCCACTCGGGACTTTCAGTTGACATCTGAAGTGTGGGCAGTCTTGTGGGACTAAGCCCTTCATATGTGGGGTCTGTGCTAATTAACTCATGGGTAAGTAGTGTCAGATGTATGGTACCCAGTAGGGGTCTGTAAAGTTGGACAATTGGTTGTTGGTGTGAGATAAAAACACCAGGCATTTGGTGTCCAATGTGTTTTGAGTAAAAGCAGTTCCAAAACCTGTCCTCAAGGTGTTTGCACTTATCTGGGGAAGATGGTCAAAAGGAATGAGGGAGGAAGAATTTCCTCCCATTAGAGTGTCAACTCCCCAAGAGCCTTTATGGCTACATTTCCGTACTTAGACAGGGCCAGGGAACAGAGGGCTACTGATAAATATGTAGAGGGAAGAGGTGAAGAGTGAGGGTGGGGGAAAAGGGAAGGCCTCTTTGCTGATCTTTCCCCCTCACACCATCCTGCCTCCACACGTGGACCTCCCAGTGGAACAATCTGTCTAAATATCTAACCTAACCAAAGTCATTTCAACCTTTTTTTGGTAGAAGTGGTATTTGGTCATGCATTTAAGTTAATAATTCAATCTCTTATTTGTTAACTTATCTCCCTTTGGGAAGCATTGTGAACACTTTCAACTGGTGCCTGTGTGAATTCAGAGCCCTGCCCCAAAGTAACCTCTTTTAAAAACCCACTGTGCTATGAGCTATTGAAATTTATATTTGTCATACCTCTGGGAGAGGCGTAAGTTTTTCCTGTTCCTTACATAAATAAAGATGTGCATTAAGCATTATGAGTGAGTCTTGGAGTCTGAGGTGAGAAAAAGAGTTTTCAGATTGGCAGCTTAGGAATTGTGGATTTTACTCCACCAGGATGGGGGTTGACAGAAACCGGTGGTTCATAACCAGGGATAAGAAGCAGCCCTCAGCTACCCAAGAGCCAAGAAAACTACTGCCAGAACAAGGGGGGATAAGTACATTCCTGAACAACTAGTGAATCCATTTTAATTTGGGTTAGGATTTTTTTTTATATAATTTTTTTTTGAATTGGAATCTTACTCTGTCACCCAGGCTGTAACATAGTGGCACCATCACGACTCACCATTACCTCAGACTACGGGGTTCAGGAGATCCTTCTGCATCAGTCTCCCAAGTAGTGGCACCATCACACCAGTCAATTTTTTT
The DNA here is from genome assembly GCA_027257055.1 of Cephalopachus bancanus. Lineage (NCBI taxonomy): Eukaryota > Metazoa > Chordata > Mammalia > Primates > Tarsiidae > Cephalopachus > Cephalopachus bancanus. The sequence goes on along the minus strand of JAPVLO010001473.1, from coordinate 32,106 downwards.
TGAGAAATGAGGTCTCGCTGTATTGCCCAGACTGGTTTCAAACACCTGACTCAAAGAGATCCTCCCACCTTGGCCTCCCAAAGTGCTGGGATTACAGGTGTAATTTTTGCCCAACTGGATTTGAATTTCTAAAAATGTACTTATACATCAGTTTACATGTATACAAGGATACAACCAATAAATATATAAATAACAAAATAAGAATACAAATATAAATAAAACCCATACAGCAACCCTGCCTCATAGCAGCTGTGTGACTGGGCAACTTCTTCATTTTCTGAACCTCGGTTTCCTCACTGGTATCATCTGGAAAATATTTCCTGCCTCATGGAGTTGTCAAGAAACTCAATTTTTCTAAAGTAAATGAAATGACTCTGGCAGGCAAAGGCAGAAGGCTGGTCTGAACTACCAGGTGGTTGTTTTGTTAAGATGATTGGGTTTTGGAAGAAGCTGGTGCCAATTTTAGAGAAGGTCATAGGACATATCTGAACACTCCATGCAGACAGCTTTTCTACTTTTAGACATTTGGGTGGAGACTAGGGAGAAAAAGAGACCCGGTTAGTGCCATCACAGCAAGTCATCCATGGCCTTCCATGGTTTGGGCAACCCACCCCCCATCCCTGTGTGATGATGTCCAGAGTCAGAGGCTGGAAACCTCTGGGTTCTAAAGGGCAACACATCCAAGGACTGCATCATTGATGCACCATACCAGTCATTTTCCTGAAGCCAAAACATCTTAAACAAACAGGACAAATGTATAAACAAGCTTTGTTTTGGCTCTAACTTTATGGATTTGCTTACTTTCATTTCCATCTACGAGCCTTCAGTATCTTTCTACGTGTGGCAGGTGGACACATGGTGTCTTTGCAGGTGCCATAGTGAAGTACAGGACTATTTTCACCCTGGCCCTGCACATTGTGTAAACAAAGACCAGGTCTCTCCTCAGTTTCTCCACTTTGCTTTCCGACAGCAGTTGATTGGTGAAACTCGAAGACATAAATGGTCCCAGGATCTTGGTGTGACATCATGCTTTGTCACAGTGGTGGTTCATTTCACCTGGCTTCTCATTCCGACTCCCTCTTAGCCTTGATGAGGAAGTGCCTCCCTCCACTTTGCCTGTGGCCTTCTGGGTGTACTGCCCACTGGGGAACAGTCAATTTGCTTCTGAGGAGACAAGAAGCTGCTGAAACACTGCAGAAATTTAAGGCAGGGAGGAAAGACAAAAATTTCATACAAGTACCAGAGTCTTTTTCCCACAGGCTAAAGCATGACTAGTTCTGTATTAGGAACCGGAAAAGGTGGTAACAAGAGCCAGAAAGTGCAAGGTTGAGTTTAATAATCACTCCAACAAGCAGCATGATCTTGAACATACCACATGGCCACTTGCTCACAGCTTAGGATGATGACTTGGAATACTCACCCTGAATAATGAAGAAGCCCTTAGCTCCCTCAATAAACACCCATGGAACATTACCTATGGGGCAGGTTCTAGGACATATCACAGGACCAAACATGATCAAAAGCATTCAGGATGGAAGAGGAGGAACACAATGCATTGATGAGTGGACAGCAATGCCCTTATTGGATCATACCTGGGAGGGCTGGATTTAGAAAACCTGAGAGCAAGGATAGCAGTACAGATGACAGCCTGTCCTTCTTATCCATCTCTGTCTATCCTGATCCCATCAGAACAGTCAGACACACCAGATAAAAACTTCTTGAGTAAATGGATTCAAGAATACATTTCTAAGACATTTCTAAGAAAATAGATGTTGCAATCTGACAGTAGCAAGATGCAACTAGAAGAAAGCATCACTATAAAAGAAGGAAATTTATGATGTTTAACTGTAAACTTCTTAAAGTGTTTTCCAGATGGAACAGGAGTCCTTGTGGCCAATAAGAATCAAGATTAGTGCTGTTGGATGCCCCTGCCTGGCATAGGGGTTGTAAATTCTGAAAAATTTTGGCAACCAGCATCCCTGTTGGGCATTTATTCTCCATTTCTCTCTGTGACTCTGCTGTTTCTCAGGGAAGCAAAATCTTGTAAATTCCACCTTCTTCTGGCCTTTCCAGCACAGCCACTACTCCTGTGCAATTACTGCCTTTCCAAGTCTGTTGTGCCTTCTTTAGAACTGACCTGGAGGAGATAATTACCAACAGTACTTAGCACTAGCTTCTTTCTTCTTATAGTACATGGGGATCCTTTAATGTATTGTGACATTAAACATCTGAGTAACCCAGATGGGTGTTGTCTGTCGTTAGTTAGGGTTCTCCCAGAACCATTAACGCCCACATATTCCAAACCCAACATTGCACAAATCTGACTCGTATTAGAAATGTTGTGTGTTGTTGCCATGGAAACACTTTCCCCCACCCCACCCCCACCACCACTCCCTGGTTTCAAGCTTAATTTTGTAAAAACATGCAATTCAGCTGGCAGGAGCTTTCAGATTTAAATATAGAGATTGGATTAAATTAGTGTTGAAGTGGTGTTTTATTCCACAGTGCAAGAAATGAATAAAACCTGATAATGTTAAGGAATGTGGTGGAAAACTGAGATGGGGAGTTAGAACAGCATCAGACACTTTCTTCAATTTCAAATAATGTTCAATTTAGTTCAGGTTTCCAGTGTTTCAGTAACATGTGTGCTAAGACATCCTTAAGGAGAAACATTAGTTTTTGTTTTTGTTTTAAAGTTAGACTTTGAGTTCTGCCTGCATAACTCATTTTCCTGTTTCAGTTTGTGTTAGAATGCCCAAAGGTTGCAAGTTCTTCATCCCCAAAGTATGGGTTGGCTTTGGGACATGCTTTATCCAATAAGTGAAGCAGGGAAGATGTGTAAATGCTGACCTAGGCCCCATAAGACCCAGCACACTTCAATGCTTACTTTTGGAAACCTGCCGCTGCCACCATCCAAAGTAAGCTCTGGCTAGCCTGCTGGGTGATGAGGTACACATGGGCCACTCACTCCATCACTCAAGCCCACAGCTGCATGAATGAGGCTATTAACTGTTGACTAACCACTGTCACATGCATCAGAGAGCCGGGATTCAAAATAATTGCCCAGATGAGTCCTGCCCAAATTCTGAGCCCACAGAACCATGAGCTAGACAAATAACTGTTGTTTTAAGACCTTGGAGTGTTTTGTTGTGCAACAAAAGCTTACTGCAATAAAAGAAATACAGCATTAGATCACCCCTGTTCGTGGAAATAGAAAAAAAAAAACATCTGCTATTTTTGCTGTTTAACATAGGACATTAGATGAGTTCTTAATAAGCAGGGAGAATTTCTGTCTGTTGAATCCTGTGAATTTCAAATCTTACAATCTTCCACATATTGGCCCACTCCTGTCTCTCCCAGCCAGACAAGTTGGAAAATAGTTCTGGCAAGTCAAGTCCTACTAGGGACAAGTTACAAAGGGTGCCACGCTGCTGCTCCTTCCTAAACAGTGCTTAGAAAACCATGAAACGGCAAACACAATGAGCATTTGCACACACTGTAATGGTATGCAGTAGGAACTTGCGTTTGTTGAATAAGTAAACGACGATGCCCCTGGTTGTTGGCACAAGTTCAGTGCAAGAAGAAGGAAAGCTAGCCTGGCATACTTATGAATTGTGGTCTACTAATTATGGACATGGAGATGTTGGTCTCAGCCTCAATTTTAGGGCACATATAAAATGGAGTCACAGCCCTTGCAGTGCTTCGTCCATGTAGTCATCACAGCACTTTTAAAGTAACTCAGTACCCAACACGTGAGAGGCATTTTAAAAATAACAATGATGCTTATGATTTTTTTTTTGACAATTTATCTTTCCTGTGCAGGACTGAGCTATGCACAGAGATTATAAACATTCCTGTGGTGTGGTTTTCACGTCATATGCTTAAATTAGATACAAGACCTCCTCTCCTTCACTCTACTCATATTTTGTCTCTTTCCCATGGAAATGAGACACTTCATGGGCAAGAAAGCAGGCAAGGAGCCAAACCCTGATCCTGTCGTCAGTGCCTGGGAGAACCACTTGCACACTTGGATGGAGAATTCAGCTCAATGACTTTTAATGTTTGTGAATGCTGAAGGCATCAGATATTTCATATCTGTAATCGCATCAAATTGTTCCATCTACCCTTCAAGGCAGATGGCACTCTCTTGTGTTGAAGATTAAGGCACAGAGGCTCAGAAAGCACAAAGCCCAGCCTGAGGTCAAAAGTAAACATAAGAGACACTGAGAGGAAAACCCACAAAGAGAACAGACTCACAGCAGCACCTAATCTTACTGGTGAGTTTCTATCACACCACACTCTCTTACCTGGGAAACCTGTTCCTTTGACATAGTTTCCAGAGTGTCCAGAGAACCCTAACCAGCAGAAGATATAACCTACTGGTGTGTTTCGTAAAGAACAACCATTCAGGGTGACACAAGGAGTCCAAATAGGTATCTCAGAATGATAAGGTAAAGTGTGTTTATGAAAAGTCAAAATGCTTTGTCAGGATAATGTGCTGGGCTAATGTTCAGGGACAGCCATAGACCATCTGCCATGGGGGAGCTTGTGCCAGCTAATATACTTAACTTTACTGTACAAACATCTCAAAATAATCCTACAGTGTCATTCGTAAATTGGCCACTAAAAGGTTGGAATGTGTTTCTTACCAACTCCCAGGGAAGTTACAGGCTCTCCAAATTATGTTTAATTCACATGGGCAACTCCCACATTTCAGTTATTTTTATAAATCTAAGGTATTATTACCAAGTGGCAGAACAGTCGGCTCTAATTACCACTTGGTTGAGTTACTGGCCTTTGTCATAAAGGCAGAAGTAACATCTTGCTAATTCTGTGTTTAATTCCAAGAAATGTCCTGTGCACCTGCTCTCTTTCAGGAAGTCCAGCTCCAGGGAAGAGGTGGGTACATTCTCCCATCTCATTTTCTTAGGAGCAATGAACCTACTGTGTGCTAGCAATGGTAGAATGTGAAACTATTTGACCACAAGCTTCTCAGGCCTACCAGAAATACTTGGCAATTTCCACACCCTCACGTGTTCTTTATATTTTTAGAAACGTTTTCATACCCAGTAATGCAGAGATAAGAAACCTGAATTAAAGTAAGGCCTTTTTCACGTGAGAATTTGGTGCAATATGATCTCAAGACTGCACATTGAGTCAGTCTTGTGTGCATGACCATCTGCTTAGTGCTGGGGTGAGAGTGTGGGAGAGCCAGAAACAATACCCATCTCACGGTTGTGAGGATGAAGTCAGTTGATGTAAGTAATGCACTTAGAATAGCAGCACTTAATTAGGCCTCAAAAAATCCATCTGTCATCATTATCATCATCACCCTCATCCTCATCATCAAGTTGACCCTTTCTACTGCCAGCTACCCTTTCTCCCTCCCCTGCTTGATGGCATGTTCCTAGTCACACCAAGAGACAAAATATAACACCCCTCTCCTTGACTATGGGTTGGCATTAACGCACCAGCTGACCAACAGGATGTGGAAAAAGGGATTTTCTAGGGGAACTTGTACCTGGGTCTCTTGGGATGCCTCCTTGAGAAACCCTGCAGCTCTGGTCACAAAGCCCCACATGGAGGAGCCAGGCGGCTGCCCCAGCTTTTTCCCAGCTGGCAACATCTACTCAGCAATGTGAGAAGTCACTTTTGACAGCCAGCTCAGGGGTCTTCTGCCATCTCCATTTTCAACCCATTTGCTGCACCTGCATGGGAGCCCCCCAGGGTGGGTGGCTCACTGAGCCTGGATAGTCCAAAGACCATTGTAGCAGAGTGAGGTTTTAAATCAAGCTCTTAGGTGGCTCCAGTGGCTGAGAGCTCTCAGCGTGAACTCATGTCAGACCTGGATCCAAGACACTCTCTGTTGCTCCCTAATTGAGTCGTTCCCACCTACCTGGGCCTCAGTTTTCTCACTTACAAAATAGAAATGCTCACGGTCTCAGGCTGAAGTGACTGCTGTGAAGATTTTCTCTAAGTGTGTGGATGGAATAAATGCATAAATGTGGCTATTACCATGGTTATAATGTTTAAGGCATCAGGATTGAGGGTAAATACAGACACACCCAGATGATGGCATTTTCCCAGTGGGACCTGGGAGTGGGGTCAGAAAGATTTGCTGGAGGACATGACATGCCCACCCTGGGCATTTAAGCATCTATGTCTAACACAGTATGCAGATTTTTCAAATAAGGATGGATACTAACATGCAGTGATTGCCTAAAACGTGGGAGGTTCCACACAGATACACTAAGTGCCCTGCCCCAGGCAGATGCAGCTTCTCTTCCAGGTCTTGTTTTTGTTTCACTGAGGTTGAATGGCCTAAGGGCCCACAGCTCAGCGTGGCAGAGGAGTTAGGATACTGGAGGGAAGTCCATGCGCTTTCAGGCCCTCACTAGACTCAGTCAGTACTGTTTCCAGGGACACCTCACCCTTGCCTGACATGGGAGTAGGCTGGACAAAGTACAGAGCACGACTGTCCTTGGGACAAGGCTGGTGGTTCTGCTGGGAGGGCAACACTCACTGTGGCAGGCCTTGGATCCAGCACCATGAGAGAAAGGTGGATGTTGATTCATTGTATGGTCTACACCACAGATACAAAACCAAGCAATGCATTACATTTACTTTTATATCACATTACATTGCACTTAGCTCACACAGTGCTTTGAGTTATATAAAGAGCCTTTGCATACCGCTCCTTGTTACCTAAAGCATTTCAAGTTCAGCAGGGCAGGTGACATCAGTCACCACCAATTGCAGAGGAGGACTCAGATGTTCAGAGAAGTAGGTCTTGGGGGGTTGGGTCTCACTAAGGTCCCAGCCAGGACTCTCCCCAGGCTTTCTGACACCCTACCCTTGCTCTCTCAATAGTGCAAACTGAGGTGAAGTAATTAAGTCAGTAAATATTCAGCTTCCACTGTGTCCCCTGCACTGTACTGGGCCCTGGCAAGATGGATATGCCAACAGCATATCCCTGCCCTTAGCTCAGATGGGGTGATTTGGGAAGGATGCAATTACAACCCCATAGCAGTGCTGGAGTAGAGTGAGGCTAGGGTCCCCTGAGGCTATCAAGCTTGGAGATGAAGAGAGCTTTGGGGCTCCAGAGAGACCACCAGGGATGTGGACGACATCTATACTTGTTACAAAGTACAGTGTGAGAAGTCATGTGTGGGAGCAGCATGAAGGAACAGAAGGGAATGGCTGGAGAATTGGCACTTTGCAAGATCATAGGGTCTCACCTAGCATGGAGGTGCATTCCCTCCATGGGCTGCTCATAGCTGAAGCTTTCAAACATCACTCACAATTTCACACATTTTGTCTCTCAATGGACTACTCAGCTGAAATAGCAGTGCCCCCACCCACCCTGATGGACATGATGCCCCTGGCAGGCTTCCACTTTTACTGCATGTTCAATTTGGAGCTTGTAAAGACATTCTTTGAAGGAGATATTAATCTCCTTTTCATCAGAAGACTACTTCCTTCCTAGACATGGGATAATTGTGCCCTTCAAGTGCTGGGAGCCATTATGGCCAAGGGTGCAGCATCAACAATGGGAGGTAAAGATGCCTACCTGCACCAGGGCTTCTTACTTTAGGAACTGGAGTCACCTGTGAAACCTCTGCAGCCAGAGTGGGCCCCAGGTGAACCTTCCTCCAAGGATATCTATGCACAGTCTTTCTGATGGAAACTAAAGCCTGTCATGTTCTCCATCCAAAAGGGTACATAAGACTCAAGAAAAGGCATCGCCTTCAGGAGTGGATGGCAAAGTGAACTGCACAGAGAACAATACAATCAGATGATGGATTCTGTGGCACAGCAGGGAAGACATTTGCCCCATCATCATAATATAATAAATGGGTGAATATTGCTATAATGAAAATGCTTTTACTAGCAACAGACCTTTATGTTTGTAACACACTGAAGTATGTTTGAGTATTGTCACAAAATGTGGGAAAATAAAGAAACACTACTTGGTTGTTCATTAAACCCCAGGATGTTCTAATACTAGGATAAGTAATTTTAGGGCAGATAAAATTAACCATCTGACCAAAAATGTTTCCTATGTACTGAGAGAGAAAAGTGGGCAATTGGGTGAATTCAACCCGATTAAACAATTATGTCCAAAGGCAGAGATGTCTAAATGGAACCCACGCCTGCCATGGAAAAGATTCTTATTAATATTGTCTGCAATTTTACTTAACAAATATTTTTGCATCAACAGAAAATTAAATGGATGAAGAGCTAATGGCTAGTGTAAAAGATGCTATGTATTGTGTGCTGATCCGGTACATGAGAGAAAGAGTAAACGTGTATTGCAGCATGGCCAATGAGAAGGCAACATAATATCAACAAGCAGAGCGATGGGCCAAGCCAGAACAGCTGATGTTAAACAGGAGATGATGCCAAGCCCTAGGCTTAAGTTTAAAACAAGAACTATGAACACCTGCCTCCAGCGTGGTGGGGCCTTCATCTTCAATTAGCAGCTGTGGTGTGCATGACTTAGGAAGGGAATTGGAGGAGCCTACAGTGTGACCACGCTGCTAAACACATGTCCGTGCAGACACATAAAACACACCACACACACACACACACACACACACACACACACACACACACACATACACACACACACACGCACAAATACACATGTCACATACCACACACACCACATGTACCACACACAAACATGCACACAACATACACATCCACACACATATGCACACAGTACACACACACAGCGCACACTACTCATGACACATACCGCACACACACCAACAATAATCCTTTCAGGTGAGCTCAGAGGTGAGCGTCCATGCTGCCAGCCCCATGAAGGTTTACAGATACGAGGGTTTTCTTGTTTTCAAACAGAGTTCAGCTGGAAGGAAACCATCCCAGAAGGTATCTTTTCTTTGCCTTTCAAAGCTCAGGACAACCTCATGCTACTACATCTGGATTAGCACAAAGAGAGGTCATTTTTGAAGGAAAAGTCAAACTCTTCTTTGGTGCTATATTGTAGCCTCAAGTGTGATCACACACAAAGTGACATAAGGGGAGTGAAGGAATGCCAGGTGGGAACCATGTTCATTCCTTTTTTATTTTAATATTTTTTTTTATTTTAAAGATGTGGGGTACAATTCAGGATTAGGTATACAAGGGGTCATTGTACAGGTAAAGTTCAGGCTTCCTTTTGGTCCTCACTTCGCCTGATTTGAGATCAGGTACTCTTATGTTCCCCCCACATTCCCTACCCTGGAAGTCTCCAGTGACTACCAATCCCTTTCTTATAATATTATGGTAAATGTTCAGGGTCTGCTTATGAGTGAGAACATGTGGCGCTCAGTTCTTTGTTACTGTGATAAATCGCTGAGTATTATAGACTCTAAATCCAAGTTGCCAGGAAGTCCATAATTTTGCTCTTATTTATGGCTATGTAATATTCCATTGTGCATATTACCACATTTTTTAATCCAGTCCAGTTTTGATGGGCAGCACAATTGGTTCCATGTTTTTGCTATTGTAAATAGTACTGCAATAAACATGCATGTGCAGGTATCTTTTTTGTACAGTGATTTAAGTTCCTCTGGGTATATTCCCAGAAGGGGGACTGCTGGGACAATTTCTAGTTCTTTTAGGAGTCGACACACTGTTTTCCATAGAGTTTGAACTAGTTTGCATTCCCACCAACAGTGTAGAAGCATTCCCTTTTCTCTGCATCCTTGCCATCATCTGTTGTTTTTTGTTTTATTAGTGATGTCAATTCTTACTGGAGTTAGGTGGTATCTCAATATAGTTCTGATTCATATTTTCTCTGATGATTGTTGAGGTTCAGCATTTTTTCAAATGTCTGTTGGCTGCTTGTATGTCTTCTTTTGAGAAGTATCTATTCATGTCTTTTGCACACTTTTTAATGGGGCTGTTTGTTTTTTTTTCCTTTTGGCACATTTGAGCTTCTTATAGACCTTGGATGTTAGGCCTTTGTCAGGTGTGCAGTTGCCAATTATTTTTTCCCATTCTGTGGGCTGTGTCTCCACTCTCTTGATGGTTTCTTTTGCTTTGCAGAAGCTTTTCAGTTTGATGAGGTCCCATTTGTCAATTTTATCTCTTATGGAAATAGGCTGTTGGGGTTGTAATCAGGAACTGGTTGCCTATTCCAATTTCTATAAGGGTGTCTCCTATATTTTCCAAGGGGATCCCCCAAAATGGAATTTACTTTTAAAAAATTGTGCATTTATTCTTTCATGTTTAAACTTCAGGCACCTTCAAAGTACTCTCCATTTGGCGCAATACACCTATTGAAATGCTTTTTCCACTGCTCAAAACAGGTTTTGAGTTCATCAATTTTGATGCCTTTTAGTGCTTCTGCATTTTTCGTTTCATCTCTTCCAAATTGGCAAAATGTTTCCCTTTGAGGACTTTTTTCATCTGGAGAAACAAAAAAGTCACTCAAGGGAAGATCAAATGAATAGGGAGGGTGAGGCATAGGGGTCATGCCACTTTTGGTCAAAAACTGCTGAGTGCTCAGCGTGTTCATGTTGTTCATATAAATCACCCATCATGAAGTGGGCAAATGTGGTGAAAGAATCTCAAAAAAAAAAAATTCACTGAAGCCAAATGCAGCCTCTCACAATGCTAGCTGGTACGTTAATGTCAATAGATTCCTAGAACACTTACCTAGCAGGGGAAGCCTGTACTACAAGGGGCCTGCCCCCCAAAAGATAATTCCAAGTTTGTGAGAGATCTCTCCTCGTGAAAGGGCAATGTAGCCTGTGAACACTGTTTAGTGATTCTTACACATGTATCCCATGGAAGGAAACTCCATCAGGATTAAACTCGCACATGGCCCATGTGTTTTCATGAAAGTTCAGAGTCAACAAGTATACACTCTCAAAGTCAGGCCTGGGTTCTTGTGCTGGTTTTCATGACCATCTAGTGAGGTGACACTGTGATAACTATTAAACAGACAAATGCACCAGACCTTTTAGAAACTAGATGATTTGGATAAAGCCACAGGACTATGAAGTTGACACTTATGTATTTACTGTTATTTATTTATTTTTAATACATATTTTTTATTTTAAAATTGTGGGGTACAGTTAAGGGGTAGGTATACAAATATCCATTGTGCAGGTGCCCTTGTTGATTTTTAGCTTATTAAGGTAGAAGGTCATATTCTAGATCTATATTTTATTTTTCCTAATATAAGCATTTTAACACTTTTTTTTTTGAGTTGGAGTCTCTGTTGCCCAGACTGGAGTGCAGTGGCTGCTCCTGGCCACTGCGGCCTCAACCCACTGGACTCCGGTGATCCTTCCACCTCAGCCTTCCGAGTAGCCGGAATTACAGGCATGCACTACCATGCCTGGCTGATTTATTTATTTATTTATTTATTGTAGAGATGAGGTCTCACCAAGTTGCCCAGGCGGGTCTCAAACCCGTGGGTTCAGGCAATCCACTCACCTCAGCCTCCCAAAGCGCGGGATTACAGGTTGAGCCACCGAGTTCGGCTCATTTTAACATTATAATTGCTTATAAAATTTATAAATCTTATAAAATATCCCTCTCTATACTGTTTGGGATTCAACCAGTGCATTTTGTATTGTTGTGTTTCATTTTTATTTGTCAAAGATAGTCTCCAAAAAAAAAAAAAAAAGATATTCTCCAATTTCCCTTGAGGTTTCTTTTTGAAATATGGTTTATTTAGAAAATATTTTAGAATTTCCCACATTTATTTATTTTATTGATTTCTAATTTAATTCCATTATGATTAAAGAACATACCTTTTACAAATTTTTAATCCTTTTTAATAAATGAAGACTTGCTTTATGACCTAGCCATGAATCAGTAAACTATGGCTCCCAGGCCAAATCCAGCCCATGGCCTGTTTTCAAATGGCCACATCTACTCCTGACCTGACTATTCTTCCAGGGGAGAGATTAGGGAGTACACAAAACAGAGGTGGTTAGCCTTTGAAGGTTCATGATTTCAGAAAGCTCCCTCCAGAATTTTTTTTTTTTTTTTTGCATCTACCAGCATGATTCTTCTAGGATATTTACCTATACATGATCTTATCTTTCAGTGGTTCCATTGACATTGTAACAAAATGCTGACTTCAGCCTGGAATTCAGGCTCTTTCAGATACAACCTTCTTCTCTGCCTCATTTCATTCTTTACATACTGCCACCTGTGGGAGTGCAATGCAGCACACATTGGTAAACTTGGAAGCACATAACACATTCTGGATGAAAAAGGTAGATGAAAGTCAAAATAGAGCAAGGTAGCTGAAGAGTGCACATTGGTCTTAACCAGAATCAAGTTTTATTCTGTTTCATCCCCCCAATTTAATTCATCTCCTTTGAACCATGGGCCAGACGGTAATATTACCACAAGGAAGAGGAGAAAGAGGGAAAACCAAATGGGGACCCAGGTTTTGAATACTTTAACCTCATCCCAAAGAAAAATATGGACCATTAGAGATTGGTTTTTACTATCACAAATCTCAGTGCAGGGGAAGTTATGGAAGGGTTGGAGATACATCTTCAGCAGCTCATGGAAACATGAGGGCAGGAAAGAAGATTTCCCTGATATCTACACAGCTTTTTATTGTCTCAGTCCCTTGGGCTTATTGATTATGATCAACCTAGGAGTCTGAATCTCCTAGGGAGGAGACCAGTAAACTCCACAGAGGTACTGCTCATTGTCCTAGAAGATCATTCTTTTAACCCCTCCCTTGTTCCTTAGAGTACCCTTCTGTGGTCCTAGTAGGCGTCTGGTAGATTCTGCTTCCAGAGAGTTTAGAATGGTCCAGGATACCATTTTGACCCAAGCACATGCTTTCCTCTGAGGGTTTCCTGCCTATTCTATTTGTCGTCTGAAATGATGCCTAACTCAATAATGTAAATTGCCTGAGATTATGCAGTAGATCCATGTGTTACAAATAATATAGTGTTGGCAACATAAACATGTGCCAAATTAGAACATTTATGAACCGTCTCCCACTATGGAATATTTAGGAGAAAAATTAAGTCCCAATTTAAAATAACCTTTTAAAGTTAAGCCCCACATTTGCAAATTCAAGTACAAAGAAATGAAAGCTCAAACACATTCCCTTTGCTTGGAGGAGGCTCTCTCCATGTTTGGGTGGAGTCTGCTTTCCTTTAGCCTTTGAACACGATCTGGGCTCTTCCTAAAGGAGTGGGTTCTTCAGAACTGATTAGCTATGTCTGTCCCATGCTTCTATTTTTAAATGAGCAGTGCCAGCCTCACACTCACAGAATTTAGGAAGCACCAAGCAAGTCACCAGTCTCTAGAGTAAGGGTCCCCAGTCCCTGGGTCACGGACTGTAGAGGTCAGTAGCCTGTTAGGAACTGGGCCGCACAGTAGGAGGTGAGTGGTGGGTGAGAGGAGTTCTGCCTTCCATCAGATCAGCGGTGGCACTGGATTCTCATAGGAGAGTAAACCCTATTGTGAACTACACATGCAAGGGATCTAGGTTGTATGTTTTTTATGATCATTTAATGCCTGTTGATCCTCCCCCTACCCCATTGGAAAAATTGCCAGCCACAAAACCAGTTCCTGATGCCAAAAACTGGTTAGGGACTGCTTCTCTAGAGCAGTTATTTCAAGCAAATTGATGCCCCTGGAACTCGGAGTTGGAGACAATTGAGGGCTGTGCTGCTGTGGTCAAAATGACCCATCGGGGGTGAGAGCAAAAGGGTAGATAGAGAATATAGACAGGAGAGAAAAAACATATGCTGACTTCAGCCAATCAGATTCTGATTGGTAGGCTCCAGGTGTCTTGGGTCCATGACCCCAGAAATAAATCTTCCTAGAAGAACGTAATGATAATGTCATGTTGGTTTTTTTTCCCCCCTGTCTGGGAAGGGATCCGAATTTATTTGGATGAAAATCTGCAATGTGATCTCCTCAGTTGCTACTTCTTGCTTGAGGAATCTTTCATTTCCACCCCCTTTATTAAATTTATATTTGCTATTTCCCCATTGAGCCCGTGCAGCTCCTGGCTGCTGATACCCTCCTTCTTCCTCATGATCAGGCATTTGATGTCCTGTCCCTGCCTCCAGCTCTGGGATTGTGGTGGGCCCTGAGGCTTTCCACCCCAAGTCTGTCTCCACTGAAGGTTCTCTCTCATCAGATCCCTGCCTGCATGACTGCTGCATTCCTTGCCCCTGAGTGGTTGCAGAGGCAATGTCTCTGCTGGGAGCTCTTTCCAGAGTCTGTCTGTCCTTGTCTTTGAATGGTCCTGGCCTTGAGTAAATTAAGCCTCTGTGGTGGCAGCAGGACCATTCCTGGCTGTCATGTCTTTTTTCTGCACCGTGAGATATGTCTCCATTGTTCTATTTCATTCCAGGATAGCTAGGCTTTTAACATTTTTTTTTAACCAGCTGCTGAAGCTTCCTTTATTCTATGTCTTGCTCTCTTTCTTTTTGCTTGCTCTCAGTTTGGAAGCTCAGCATTTGCTGTCTTCAGTTCCTCTAGAGTCTCCCATTTGGTTCTGCTTTATTGACAGATCCTCATTCCTGGAGTTCGACGCCATCCCTAAGCATTCTGTGTTCAACAAAGCTTAGACAAGTTAGAGAATGCTAAGAGTGGATGTTTATACTCTTCTGCAAAGCCACATTCACCCCATGACTGGCCTTGCCCTGTGGTATGTGTTATCCCTTTTCCCCCTACTTTTCCAGGGCCTGTGTCTGTGGATCAGGCCACATCTGCTCCTCCCCAAGCCATGGGACAATTGTGCCCCATGAAACCTCCTATCCCCATCAGGAGTTAACACATTATTTGTCATAGTTGTCCTGACAGCTGAAGTTGACTTTCCAGTGTCTATACTTGGGTGTGCTGGGTGGTTTCCTAGGGGCACTGCTCCCTTTGGGTATGTTCCCGGGGTTTGCCCTTTAGGTTGCTACTTCTCTACCTTTATTGTTTTCTTTGAGTCCCATTTGGCCCAGTCCTACGGGCAGCTAAAATACAGCCCCCCCCATTTCTTTTAAAAAAGAAGCTAAATGTGGCACATTTTCTTCTTACATTTCCTTCTGAGGGCTTCTCTCTTTCATCAGAACCTGGTGCTAACCCAGTTTTTCTTCTACTGTCCTGGAGCTAGAAAATTTCTCTGTTACCAGGGGCTCCAACATTTTTTCATCTGCTCCCTGAGGTTCTTGAGGTTTCTGAGCCCTCCTCATCTGTAAACTGAAGGATTTTTATTAGGAATTTGGGACAAACCATAAGTTACATCTCCAATGCAATTGCCCCCTCCTCTAATTCCTCTTAATGCCATGCACTGAAGCTTTCAGCAGATTTTCATAATTGAATTTCAGAACTTACTTAGACCACATCTCAGGAGACACCTATGGATGTGGTAAGAAATCATCCTGCCCTATCCTTTCTTTGGTGCCAGATGTTTTTCCAGACTACGTGAAGAAGAGTATGATTTAGGAAATTTGGTCTTTTTTTTCCTTCCTCATGCTAGTCCTTACAGTTGAGAGACTACATCCTCATGCATTCATTCCCTGTAATCCAAACTATTTTGGGGTGTGATTATGCCTCCAAGTGGACCCACAGAAGCCTGGGATGCTCATGTACAAAGCTCTGTGTGTCTGAGATGATCATCTTCTGAAACTGAAACATGCTTCCCTAACTTATGTAATCTCTGATCATAAAATCCTTGCAACACAGGCTAAGGCCATGGTATGACTTGGAAAATGACAATCAAGTGCAGAACCATCAAGGCAGGTAGGGGCTAACCAAGGCCAGTGCAGGTGAGAGTCAGCCCCAAGTCCCAGCCTGCAGATCAAATTAGTGGGTGTTAAGAGCCTTCCGTCTTCCCTGGCCACACTGGGATTCACAGCAGCCTTGTTGTTACTTTGGCTTCTAAATGCCAGTCTATTTGCTGAGGGTTTATGATCAAAGTTTCCTGGAAAAGGTACTAGGTGTTGGGGTTTGGGAGTGATACTTAACTGTGCTCTTTGCTTTGATGAATTCTAAGCTGAGGGCTGGCTTTCTGGAGGTTTTTCAACATGGCACTGAGCTTGCCACAGGTGACAGGACAGACACAGGAGGGAGGACAGATACCGCTTCATGGAGATCCCAGAGGAAAAGAGGAAATACTCCACAGAGCACAGACCTTCACCTTGCCCTTGAGCAGGCTGCTGACACTGCACCCAGACTCCCAGCAATAGGCCATTCATTTTGGGGAACAGGCCTAGGGTCAGGCTGCTCATGGGACTCTGGTGGCAGCGTCCTCATGGAAACACAAGGGTTCCCACAACACAGACCCAGATATGGAGTTTACTGAGCTCAACTCTCTTGGTTGTATCTCTGAAGTACTGAGCAACACCTCATCTCCCTGAGACTCCCTGGCTCTAGGAAAGGGAGGCCACTCATCGCCGCTTTAGACTTCTTCTCTGCTCCTTCTATTCCTCCTGCCATGCCGGAGTTAATGCTGGCCCTCCCACCAGAGGTACTTCCCATAAAGGATCAAACACAGAAGACACCTGCATCATTTTTCTTTATCACATTTGATGAACGTATTTTGTCCAGTCAGGCCCCATTTTGAGGAGTGATGGAGAATCAGGGAGTGGTTTTGTGCAAGGACTCTGCTGTGTCCCTTACTGAGGGAGCAGACAAGTAGGAGAGGCAAGCTGGATGGCTGCAGGTCCTCTTTCTTGATCCTTTTACCCATTAGTAGACATAGCCTGGGAAAACCAGAGTGAGTACCCTTCCTCCCCTATGCTGTTATGAGATGCAGCCTTCATATACCAAATGCTAAGCATTCTCGACAGAAAATCTATGTTGAGATACCAAGAGAATAGTTACACATTCTTTCAACAAATATTAACTAGGAGAGTAACAAGGACAGTAGCAACAACGCCGATGATGGTGATGATGATGATGATGATAATGATGATGATGATAGTTATTGCATTGTATACTCACTATACCATGTAATAGGTTCATTCAAGCACTTTGTCTTTAGATTAGGGAATTGTACATGGAAAAATATTCAGCAAATGGTCTGGGATTATGCAGCGATAGGGCTGTTAAGGGATCTTGCTCCATGTAATCCTAATGCAGAACTCTTTACATATCATCCCCAAAGCTGCAGATTTTGAGACAGGAAAGGCTGTCAGGACTCCTCCCAAACTCACATCCAAAAGTTCTTGTTTGCCTATTTGTGAATCATTTATAAATAACCAGCGGGGAACCTCGTCACAAATACATCCACCACACTTGGCTCTGCCCAGGGCTGCAGATGCCGTCTCCCAAGGTGTCACAAACAAACAATTATCACAGTATTAACAGATATTGCACTCAAAATTGCTTGTCAGACTTGGGAATACCACTTCTCTCTTTTGCAAGAAGATCATTTCAGTCTGTGCTGCAATTGGATTCTGCTTTGGTGTGTGATATTATTGAGATGTAATAAGGTTAGTAATGATTGCTGAAAACATTTGTCATTGAGTCTTTTTTTTTTTAAAAAGGACTACATTTAGGGGAAAATAAAAAGAGGGTGAAGTGCACATAATAGATTTGTATTTGGAGCTGGCTGAGGACTTAGAGCTGAGGAGCAGAATGGACCAGGGATGCTGTCCAGGATTTCCATTTACCTCTTGGGGAGATATTTACCTCTTGGGGAGATATTTACCTCGTTCTTGATGACATGTCTTGCATTCATCAGTGAGACTGACCTTGGAGTTGGGAGGTTGAGTGGGATCTGTGTGCAACGGGGAGAAGGAATGTCAACTTTTTCAAGCTAGGCAGGCATGTAAATAAATCCCAGCTTCTATATTTACAAAGCCTGTGATCTTGGACCTCAGTTGCACATTTTTATATGGGAATGATGTATCATGATTCCCTGGGTTATTGAAAATGTGTAAGGAGAGAGAGTATATAAACCATGAGCAGTCACAGCTGCTTAGGAGTGGCATCTCCCCTCTCCCTGTGTCCACTCCCAGCATGGCCATCTGTGGTCTGTGGATCCCCACCAGGTCACCTACCACCTCAATATCTCTGTGTGTGCACTCAGAACACAAGTGTGTTATCCTAGCCCCTGGCTACTTTGGAGTTTACTGAATAATGTACTAAAAGACCTCTAACACGCTAATGTAAGATTTTAAAATTCTTATTTTAAAAAATGATTATCTACTAATTAAGAATTAAATTTTATGTTCAGAAAAATCTAAGCCTGAATCCTCGCCTCGCTACTTCCTTATTATTAGCTTGAACTCTATAAAATTGTTATTTATGTAGGTCCAAAAATAGCTGAATGGTTGGTAAATAAATAAAATAAAATAAAATAAATTAAAAGTAAGTAAAAGGAATAAGCAATCAATAAATTAGAAAATAAAAACGATACAGAACAATTAGTGAACCAACAGTTGATTCTTTAAAAACACCAACAAAATAGATAAAATGAATTGGCCAAGATTAAAAAAGAGAAGACACAAAAAGAGAAGCAATAAAATGAAAGAGAAGACATCACTATAGACCCAGCAGCACTATAGACCCTACAGTAATAATGAGGATACAAAAACAACTGTATGCCAACTTAGATGAAATGGATATAATTCTAGAAAAATGCAACTTACTAAAGTTTACTTAAGAAAAATTAGGAAATATGAAGAGACTAATAGTAAAGAAGTTAAATTAGTAAAAGTAAAAATCTTCCCACAAAGGAAATATGAGATTCAGATGCCTTCCTTGGTAAGTTTTATCAAATACTTAAGGAGAAAACAATCAAATGTACACAAAACATTTCAGAAAATGGAAAAAGCAAGTGCATTTTACAACTAATTTTATGAGGCTAATATTATAATACAAAAATTAAATTAAATTATTACAAAAATACAACTAAATATTAAAACATAAATTTTATAAACAAAAAGGTAAAAATCATTAACATGATTTTAGCAAACTAAGTCCAGCAGCATACACAAAAAATTATGAAACATACAAATACATTTTATGTCAGGAAAAGAAGCTTAGTCTAACATTTGGAAATCAATGAATGTAATGTATCATATTAATAGAATAAAAGACAAACACTACATGATCATCTTGACGTATGCAGAAAGATTGTCAAATCCAAATCACATTCATGATAAAAACTAAGAAAAAAAGACATCTATGAAAAACGTGTTTTACATATGGCCATAGAAATAAGGAAAAATAATAAAGACATACAGATTGCAAATAAAGGAAGTAAAAATGTCTTTATTTGAAGATGATACAACATTACATATGGAAAATATTAAGGAATTAAAATCTACTGGGACTAATAAGCAAGTTTAATGAGATTGATATTTTAAAAATCAATCTTAACAACATACAATCTGAAAATAAAATCCTAAAAAAATATATTCACAATAGCATCAATAAGGTTAAAGTACTAAAATAAATTTTTTAAAACTTCAAGACTTTTAAATTGAAAACTACAAGTTATTTCTGAGATAAATGTAAGACCAAATAAATGGCAAGGCATATCAAGTTTAATGGATTAGAAAGCTCAATATTGTAGGAGGGCAATTTTACTCAATTGAAACATAGTAAATGTAAACCCTATCAAATTTCCAAGGCAATTTTGAAGAAAATGAAGAGCTGATTCTAAAATTAATATGGACATCCAAAGGACCTAGAATGTCTTAAATGATTTTGGAAAAGAACAGATTTGGAGAACTTACATTGCCAGATTTTGAAACTTACTATGATGTTTAGCAATCAAGACAGGGTAGTACTGGAATAAGAATAGACATATAGGTCAATAAAGCAGAACTGAGAGTCTAAAAATAAATCTATACATTTTATTGCCAAGGCAACTTAATATGAAAGATGTATGATCTTTTCAACAAATGGTGCTGGAACAATTGGGTATCCATATGCAGGAAAAAATTGAACATAGACCTTTACCTTATACTACAAATAAAATTTAACTCAAAATGAATCATCTTCATATCATAAAGCTAAAACTATAAAATTCCTAGAATAAAACATAGATCTTGAGTCATGCAGAGTGTTCTTACATATGCCACCAAAAGCATAATCCATTAAAAAACTATTAGTTACACGCTGCCATAATTTACAACTTCTGCTCTTCAAAACACACTTGTAAGAAAATGAAAATACAAACCACAAACTGGAAGAAAACATTTAAAGATCACTTATCTGATAAATAATTTATATCCAGAATATATACAGATCTTCTGCAACTCAATAATAATAACAGTAGAAACAACTCATGGAAAATGGAAAAATATTCACCAAAGAATATATACGCATAGTTAATAAGCACAAGAAAAGGTGCTTAACATTATTAGTCAACAGGAAAATCCAAATTAAAACCACAATGAGATACCATTTATACTGAGCATAAACAAAAGATAGATAAAGTCACATATGGATGAATATGTGAAGAAACTGGACCTCTAATACAATTGCTGTAGCTAAGATAAAATGACAAGGACTCTTAAGAAGATAGTCTGACAGTTTTCTTAAAAGTTAAATACACGCTTTCCATATGACCCAATAGTTCCACTCCTTGTTATGTAGCCAAGGGGAATACAGATATATGCTCACACAAAAACATGTATGCAGTATTCATCACAATGTTATTCACAATAATCAAACATTTCAAACAATTCCATTGTTCATCATCAGGTGAGTGAGTAAGCAAACTGTGGTACATCCACGCAATGGCATAATACTCAATCACGACAAAGGAGCAAACTACCGATACATGCAATAAAGTGAACGACTTTCAAAAGCACATTGCAGGTTTAGGATGTCAGACTTGAACAACTATAAATTGTGTAATTCCTTTATATGACATTTCAGAAAAGTCAAAACTAGAGGGTCAAAAATAAGTCAGTGGTTGCCACTGGCTGGGGTTTGGATAAGAGACTATTACCAAGGGGCTTAAGAGAAATTTTTGGGTGATAGAACTGTTCCATATCTCGAGTGCCCTGTTGGTTACATGATTACATATAGTTTTCCAAAATCCACAGAACTGTACAAAAGTGCATTTTGCTGTATGCAAAATAGGCCTCATAACTCTGGAAAAGAGCATCAATAACCCCCACCCAGCTCTGTCAGTTGCAGGCTTATTGATTGCCTCCCTTGCCCTGGCTCTAAGATCAGCTCCCCAAGCAGCAGTCTCAGCTTCAGAGAGAGCAGGATCAAAAGATCATCAGCTTTGGGGTCTGAAAATCACATGAAGCTGTCTCCACCCTCAAATTGTGTTTGCATTCTCAACATCCATGAGCCTGTTTTCTAATCTGCAGAATCTGGATAATTCTTCTCTTATAGAATCAGGTGACTCAGAATATGTGTCAGCTCATGCATAGAGAATGCCTGGCACGTGGGAGGTGCCTGCTTTTTTCTATTATTATAGGACTGTACTGGTTTCCTAGGGCTGCCGTAACAAAGTACCGCAGACCGGGTGGCTTAAACAACAGAAATTTATTGTCTCACAATTCTGAGGACTAGAAGGCCAAGATCAAGGCGTGGGCAAGGTTGGTTCCTTCTGGGAGGCTGTGAGGGAGAATCTGTTCTAGGCTCCTTTCCAGCTTCTGGGGGTTGCTTGCATGCTTTGGCATTCCTCAGCTTGTAGTTTTATCACCCTGAGTTCTGTCTTCATCTTCACTTGGCCCCTCTCTATATGTGTATGTATGTTTCTTTGTCCAAATTTCCTCTTTTCATAAGGACCCTAGTCAGAGTAGGGGCCCACCCCACTCCAATGTGAATTCATTTAACAAATTACACCTACACCAGTCCGATTTACAAACAAGGTCATATTCTGAGGTATTGGGGGTTACGGCTTCAACTTTTAAATTTGTGAGGGACAACATTCAGCCCATAACAAGCCCCAAATGAAGGGGGATCCCTCTGTTGTGAAAGAGAACATCTAAGATAAGAAACAAAGAAAGCAAGAATAGAAATCACCAGTGATTTATTTACCTGAAAACCTACTCACCAAGACTGAATCCCTGGAGAGCCCAGCGCTGCTGTCACTGCCTCTGACTCAGCTGGGTATTGAGAAACAGCCCCAGGAAGCTGCAGGGAGGGATCCCTGGGCAAGGGTGACCCAACCTGGGCCCTCGTCCCCACTTGTGCCAAACCTTTTTTAACTGTGTCTGTTTATAAACCATGACTGAGCAGACACCTGCCTTCACTTAATGCCAAGAGAAGGTTACCACCTTGTCTGGTTGAGCTTCACAACACCAGCCCGAGCACTTGGAAATCCCACTCTCTTGGTCCAGAGCATGGCTGGGCAGGGCCCTGGAGCCCTAGGGAGGCTGCTTTCCAGTATGGCCCACAGGGTAGCTGAGCTAACTCCAGCCCCTTGGAAAGATGGCTTTGTGAGTTTTAATTGAATGTTTTCAAATTTCCTATACAAGCCCAGAAGCAATATGCTCTCAGAGGGCACAGTTCTACAAACTGGAGAAAAAATAAAATAAAATAAGTGAGAAATCTGTTCATTCTCTCCCTCTTCTCATTATACGTTATTACAAGGCAAGGATAACTGCATACCATGATGGAGAAAACCCGTGAACTTTCTGTAAAACCCCAGAGTTACCGGGAACCTTAGAGTCCCAGTGGCCTGATCATTTTCTTTTCTTTTCTTTTTTTAGATTAGAAAAGAAAATTTATTTAGAAAGTAGACCAGATAAAAAGGTTGGATCCACCTTTCCAAGACCGGAGATGGGGACAGACACTTAAGGAATGTTTGGGGGCCTGATCAGTTTCTATAGACGAATCAGGACTCAGGAGATTCTACCACCTGTCTAAAACTTCAAGGCACAGTTAGGACTTAGACCCAGAAGCTCTGCCTTGTGCCTTCCTGAGTCCAATCACTTTGGCAAAAGCCCTCCACCGATGATCTGCTTTAAGTGTTTATAATGAGTGCCTCACCAATGGGAGGGCTGAAATGTACAGGAGATAGAGCAGATTCCCTGTTCTGGCCAACAATATCACACCGACCAAGCCCCTGCCAACCAGTTTGTGAACACACACCACAAACACACTCACATCACATACGCTATACACCACACACATCACACACCACACACAATCACATCACATGTCCTATATGCCACACACAAACAACATATATCACACACATCATAGAACCACACACCATACCACACACACCCATCACACATATGCTCACAAAGCACACCACACACATCCACACCCCACACATATACCACACACAAACATACCAAACGCACAACACACATGACTCTAACCACATATCAAACACACACAACACCTACCTCCCATAAACACACTTAAACTACACAAACCACACACATACACATACCACAAACCACAAACCATACAACGTACCACCACACTCACCACACACATTAAACACACATTCACACTCACCACACACAGACGCAATACCCACACCCCACACACATGCCACACAAACACATCAAACACACCATACACACACTCCCGCCACATATCAAACACATACAACACCTACCCCCCATACATGCACTACACAACCCATACCATACAAATACACATACCATACAATACAAATCACTCATCACCACAACTCAACACACTACACACAGGCACACACCAAACACAGACAACACACATACACCAAACATACATCACACACACACACACCACACATTTGATAAGACTTAGTCTATGCTCTGAAAATTGTCCAAACAGAGACATCTTGTACCTCACCTTTAAGACCCTCAAGCCAAATGGGTGAGTCCAGATCCAAGCCTGACCACCAGAGCACATTTTCACTGTCTTTCCAAAGTACATCTCAGAGAGGGCTATCTCTCTTCTTTAGTTCTGAGCACTTGAGGTGAAGATTGCAGTGTGCTTACTGTCTATCCTCCAGCTAGGAGAGGGCCCACTTCTGAGGAGAATGATGAAACCTGCCCAGAGGAGCAGAGATAGGAGAGGGAGAGGGAAGGCCAAGGGAAGAAAGGCTTTGAGCTCCAGATTCAAGAACCCATGAAACCAGTCTCACCTTTCCAGTTTGTTTGTAGAATGCAATAAACTCCCTCTTTGGCTTAACCTGGTTCAGTTGCTTTTCCTTTACCTTCCACTGAAAACATTCTGGCACATAAGACCCAAGAAGCACATTTGTGAGGAGCAACAGAATCAGGGAGAAGACTAGGCACTAGCTGAATACCATCATTTGTCCTTTATTCAGGTGAGAGTCAGTTGGGGTGCTATTCCTTCCAAGGGATCAAGGTATTGCAGGGTGGGCTTTGGGTGAGATGTGTTCTACCCTGAGCAGGTCTTCCAGCACAATCAGGGCCCTTGGCCTGTGGAAAGCTCAGGAGGAGAATGCTGAATATTTGGCCCATGTGGTTGGCAGTAGGTTTCCATAAATAACGACCTTGGGATGGGAGGCCCAGGGAATGTCCGAGCAGGTAATTCAGTTGCTGGCCTCAGGTGTAGAGAGTGCTCACTTCTGAGAGTTCATGGTTCTTCACAGCCACATTCCTTGATCACTGATACCTGAGGTCCCACCACTAATGCATCACCCTAGAAAAGCCCCAAATCCCTCTCCCCAGTTATCTTTTCTAAATTATGCATATGACCATGTCACTTCCTGCCTACAAACTTAAGATGCTCTTCCATCATCTCAAGTGCAAACCCCTTATTTATCAGTACTCTGCTCATCTCTGACTACACCCCTCATACTCACCCCTCCAGATATTCCTGCCCTTCAGCCTTTGTGAACCATGGGCAAGGCACCAAACTTCCTGCCCAGATCTACCTCTGTGCCTTTGAAGATGATTGTCTCAGTCAACTCAGGCTTCTGTAACAAAAATACCACAGATGACTTACAAACAACACAATTAATTGCTTATAGTTCCGGAGTCTGGAAGTCCAAGATCAAGGCACCAGCAAATGTGGTGATGTCTGCTGAGGATCCACTTCCTTGGTCACAGATGGCACTTTCTTGCTGTGTACTCACATGGTGGAAGGGATGAAGGACCTCTCAAGGGGACCTCTTTTATAAGGACACCAATCTCATCCATG
This sequence comes from Cephalopachus bancanus, assembly GCA_027257055.1. Classification (NCBI taxonomy): domain Eukaryota; kingdom Metazoa; phylum Chordata; class Mammalia; order Primates; family Tarsiidae; genus Cephalopachus; species Cephalopachus bancanus. The sequence goes on along the minus strand of JAPVLO010001473.1, from coordinate 7,068 downwards.
GAGCTTCACTCTCATTACTTAATTTCCTCCCAAAGTCCTCTTTGGTTAAACATAAACATAAACATTTAGTCTATAGCAATGCTTGATAAACTACTACTCGTCCCTCAAAACCCAGTTTAAGTATCCTCAATGCAAGTGCATCATTTCTCCTCTAGCAGCGTTGATGGGTCTTGCCTTCACGTTCTCACATTCTCCATTGTTTCCCAATACAATGAATTCCCTCCCTCTAAACCATGAGCTCCTCTGGCACTGGGATGCGTTCTTGTTTGTTGCTACATAGCCAAGCTCAGCACCTGCCCTGTGTCAAGCTCAAAAACTCTTTGTTGAATAAATGTACAGTCCTCCAATCTCACATTACCCTTGAAGAGACTACAATAAAGAAACCGGCACGAGGTTCCTCACAATTAAGAGGACTTTCTTGACATCTGCATTGCCTAGCTTGGTGAGAAAGAGTCTAGGCTTCAAGGAAATGAGTGTGGAGGTGGCTTAGTGAGGTCTGCCACAGACAGAGCATAGAGGAGCTAAAGTGTTAAAATGTAGATGTGCCATCTTGGTCTAGGTTAACTCCAGATTTCTCTGGGGGGTTGTTGATAAAGTGGAGGATCAGGAAGGTCATTGATAGCTGGAAGACTTCCAGGAAGAGGCCTCTGCAATTCCTCAAGCCAATGACCTCAACCTCTCTAGATCTCTGTCCAGAAAGAGGTAACCCTTCTATCTGGGGTCTGGAACCACATTTCTGAACATGCAGAATCTACCTGAAACAAGATAGTGTGGTTCTTCTTCCAGCCTTCAAGAACTCTGATTGTCTATTTTGTTTACCAAAATAATTGATATTTATCTGCCTTTTTCAAGATCCCAGGACTTGATTGAGGTGAGACGTTATGGTCCTGATGCTGGATATTATGTTAATTGCAGATGTTATTGGAAAGAATGAGGTAACTTCCTTAAGAGGATCCCAATCCATTTAAACTATTGGGAGATACTTTTTATGGCTTGTGCCTTTAAGCAGTGTGAAAGACAAATTCTGGTCTTTATTTCCTGCATCTTGGTGTTTTTTTATTTATGTTGTAACTATGTGATGTTTATGTATTTGGCAGTGCCCCTTTCTGTTCCACACAGCGCTATTGGAGTCTGCTGCTAGCAAGGAGGTGACACCCTATGAATATTTTATCAGGATGCCTGTGTGGGGAAGGAAAATGAGGCACTTGAAGACTCTGACAAAGTGGACTGGATTCTGCACGAAGGAGGAGACACACAGCACCATTGTTCTCCTCTTGGATAAATCCAAGAGGCATTGTGAACCTGGATGCTTTATCAGAACACAAGAAGGAAATTAGCTCTTTTTCATCTGTCATGCCGATGATGAAGTGCCTCCTCTGCGAAGTTCTATGATGAGTATGCGCTTTTATCAATGTTCTCTTGCAAGCATGAGGCAAGAACAAATGAGAACCAAAGTGACAAGAAATGAGGGCAGGTGGGAAATTTACCTGCATGTAACTGTATCCCACATCCTTAAAATTTAAAAAATAAGATAAATTTAAAAAGAGAGATCACAACCTCACTGAGACTTCTGGAGTGTGTCTCTGGAGCTGGGGTCTTTTTAGGCATTGTGTGTAAGAAACTGCAGGCATGGCCAGGCTCGATGGTTCAGCCTGTAATCCCATGCCTTGGAAGGCTGAGGTGAGTGGATTGCCTGAGCCTGAGGGTTTGAGACCCACCTGGGTAACTTGGCGAGACCTCATTTCTACAATAAATCAAAACTTAGCCGGGCGTGGTATCGCACGCCTGTAGTTCCAGCTACTTGGAAGGCTGAGGTGGAAAGATCGCCCGAGCCCAGCAGGTCGAGGGTGCGGTGGCCAGGAGCGGCCTCTGTACTCCAGTTTGAGCAACAGAGTCAGACTCCAACTCAAAAAGAAAAAAGAAACTGCAGGTATGGAGAAGAATTTAATGGATTTAGACATGAGGAGGGCAGTTAGTGGGTCTGAACCAAAACGTTCTTCTCTGTGCTCCTCTGAACACATAATCTATGTGACATTTAAATGATATTAAATGAATGTTATACACAAATATTCATAGCAGCATTTTTCCCATTAACCGATAAGTGGAAACATCGCAGATGTCCATCACCTGATGAATGGATAAACAAAATGTGATCCATCTATACAATGGAATGTTATTTAGCCAAAAGGAAGGAAGCACTGATACAAGCTGCAACATAGATAAAGCTTGAAAACAATATGTCAAGTGAAAGAAGCGACACAAAATATTACATATTGTATGATTCCATTGATAAGAAAAGTCCAGAGTATAGAGACAGTAGGTAGCTAAGTGGTTGACAGAGGCTATGGGGAGGTGGAATGGAGAATGATTGTTGTTGAGTACAGGATCTCTTTTTGGGGAGACGAAAATGTTTGGAATTAGTGGCCATGATTGCACAATACTGTGATTGCACTAAATGTCACTAATTATAAATGTTGCTTTATGTATATCTTACCACAATAAAAAATGATAACTAGTAATCAGTTGTGTACTATTTGCTGATATCTTCATACATGTTAGGCACCATGTTAAATACCTTTTATGTTCTTTCTTACTCTTTAGGTCTTCATGGTGAAATTAGTGTTCTTATTCATGCTGTATAGATGAAGAAATGAAAAATCTGAGAGGAAGAGCAACCTGCTGGTAAGAAAGAACCCTGGATTTTAGCCCATTCTGCTTAATGCCCAAGTCCACACTGTTGCTCGCTATGTGATGTCTTTCAGTTCTGACAACAGAAGAGTTCCAAAGACAACTAATTTAGGAAGCCCTTTTTTGAACAAGTCAATCTGACTGACTAAAGGGCATTTTAGAGCATTAAAAGCACTAGTGAGCATTTTGAATCTCCAAAAATGGTACCTAACTCACTGTTTTCCCAAATTTACTTAACCAAAGAATAATTTATTCAGGTCATCTGCTACCATAGGAGGAGTAGTTGGCAAACACTTCTCTCAATAGACTCCTGTTGCTCAATTGCACTATGTTAGGGAGGGCAAGTCCCCGAAGCAGGGTAACAGCTAGTGAAAAGGAGAAGGCATTGAATAAAAAGGCTGAATATGGGTGAGACAGAGAAAAAGAAAGACCAAGTGGCCACATCATGTTATTCAAAGTTAGAAAGTCCAATAGAAAATGCAGTGAAGGGGGTAGATCTTTTTTATTTTTTAATCAATATTTTATATTATGATTTTGTGGGGTACAGTTAAGGATTAGGTGTACAATTACGTTTCATTCAGACACCCTGTTGATAAAAGGTGTTTCCCCATCCCCAGACAGATATTTGAGACTGTTAATCCCATCCCCCTCCCCCCGATAGTTTCCCAGTACCGTCAGTCATTTTCTTATATTATTACATTGGATGTTCAAGGTCCATTATATGAGTGAGAACATGTGATACTCGGATCTTTGTTTCTGTGAGAGGTCACTCAGTATTATAGACTCTAGCTCCATTCAGGTTACTGTGAAATTCATGATTTTGTTCTTTTTTATGGCTGCATAGTATTCCATCATGTATATGTACTACATTTTTGTAATCCAGTCCTCTCTTGATGGGCAGCATGGCTGTTTCCAGGTTCTTGCTATTGTGAACAATGCTACGATAAACATACGGGTGCAGGTATCTTTTTTATAGAGTGATTTGAAGTCTTCAGGGTATATTCCCAGGAGGGGGATTGCGGGGTCATATGGAAGGTCGATTTTTAGAGCTTTTAGGAATCGCCACACTGCTTTCCACAGATGTTGCACTAATTTACACTCCCACCAACAGTGTAGAAGTGTTCCCTTTTCACCACACCCTCTCCAGCAGCTGTTATTTTTTGAGTTATTGATAATTGCCATTCTGACTGGAGTTAGGTGGTATCTCAGTGTGGTTTTGATTTGCATCTCCCTGATGATTAGCGAGGTTGAGCATTTCTTCATGTGTTTGTTGGCTGCTCGGATGTCTTTTGTGAAGTGTCTGTTCATATCTTTTGCCCATTTTATAAAGGGGTTGTTTGTTTTTTTTCTTTTCAGCACGTTTGAATTCCTTGTAGATCCAGAATGTTAAGCCTTTGTCAGACCTGGAGTTGGCAAATACTTTTTCCCAGTCTGTAGGCTGTCTCCCTGCTCTCTTGATGGTTTCTTTAGCGTTGCAGAAGCTTGTCAGTTTAATGAGGTCCCACTTGTCTATCTTCTCTCTTATGACCTGTGGGTTTCAGGTTTTGTTCAGGAATTGGATGCTAGTTCCGATTTCCATGAGGGTATTTCCTTCTTTTTCTAAGGTTCTTATGGTTTGAGGTTTTACATTTAGGTCTCTGATCCATTTGGAGTTAACCTTTGTGCATGGGGATAGATAGGGGTCCTGTTTCAATCTTCTGCATGTGGTCAGCCAGCACCATTTACTGAATAGTGTTTTTCCCAGCACCATTTACTGAATAGGTTCTCCTCTCCCCAGTGTAGGTGGTGGGGGCTTTGCCGAAGATGAGTTGGTTGAGAAATTGAGGTTTTGTGAAACAAAATGCTGGTTCTTCGAAAGGATAAACAAGATCGATGGTCCCCTAGCTAGACTGACCAAGAAAAAATGAGAAAAAAACCAAATAAGCACAATCGGAAACACAAAAGATGAAGTCACATCTGATCCTGAAGAAATACAAAAGATCATTAGAGACAACTACGTACACTTGTATGGAAACAAACTTGAAAACCATAAGGAAATGGAGGACTTTCTGACATCACACAACCTACCTAGGTTGGAACAAGAAGAAATTGAGACCCTAAATAGACAAATAACAATCAAGGAAATCGACTACGTAATAAGAAAACTTCCTACAAAAAAAAGCCCTGGTCCAGATGGCTTTCCAGCAGAATTCTACAAGACATTTAAGGAGGAGCTGATACCAATCCTACTGAAGGTATTACAGGCTATTGAAAAAGATGGAACTCTCCCTAAATCATTTTACAAAGCCAACATCACATTGATACCCAAGCCAGGTAAAGATCCAACAAAAAAAGAGAACTACAGGCCAATATCTTTGATTTATATAGATGCTAAAATTCTCAACAAGATCCTAGCAAACCGGATTCAGCAATACATCTCAAAAATCATCCACCATGACCAAGTAGGCTTCATTCCTGGAATGCAAGGCTGGTTTAACGTTTGTAAAACCATAAATCTAATTAAATTCATCAACAGATGTCAAAACAAAAACCACATGATCGTATCATTAGATGCAGAAAAAGCTTTTGATAAAATCCAGCACCCCTTCTTGATAAAAACCCTTGAACATCTAGGCATACAGGGAACATACCTCAAAATAGTAAAAGCCATCTACGAGAAACCCACAGCCAGCATACTCCTAAATGGACAAAAATTGGAACCAATTCCCCTGAAAACTGGAACTAGACAAGGATGCCCACTCTCACCCCTCCTGTTCAGCATAGTATTGGAAGTCCTGGCTAGAGTAATCAGAGAAGAAGAGGCAATCAGGAGTATCCAAATAGGAAAAGAAGAAGTCAAGTTATCTCTCTTTGCAGATGATATGATTGTGTACCTTGAAAACCCAAGAGAATCTGTCAAAAGCCTCCTTACATTGATAAAGGCCTTTGGCAAAGTCTCAGGATACAAAATAAATGTACAAAAGACAATCGCATTTCTCTACACCAATAATAAACAAACAGAAACCCAAATAAAAAACACAATTCTATTCACAATAGCCACAAAAAAAATGAAATATCTCGGCATCTTCCTAACCAGAGACGTGAAAGACCTTTACAATGAAAATTACAAAACACTGCTCAAAGAAATCAAAGATGACACAAACAAGTGGAAAAATATTCCATGCTCATGGATTGGAAGAATCAACATTGTGAAGATGTCCATCTTACCTAAGGCAATGTACAAATTCAATGCAATACCCATCAAATTACCAGCAACATTCTTCTCAGACCTGGAAAAAACAACACAGGAATTCATATGGAAACACAAACGTCCAAGAATAGCCAGAACAATCCTCAGCAAAAAAAAAAAAAAAAAAAAAAAAAAAAGCAGGTGGTATCACATTACCAGACTTCAAACTTTACTATAGAGATACAGTCATCAAAACAGCTTGGTATTGGTACAGGAACAGGCATATAGATCAATGGAATAGAATTGAGATTCCAGGGGGTAGATCTTACTTAGGAGGTAAATTCTATAATTGGGGAGCACCTGGGAAGTTTTCTAGTCCAACCACACCCATCCGTTCATTCAGCCACATACATACATACATCATTCCATTCATCCATCCACTAGTTCATTCATCTATCTATCCATCCACCACATGTATCCATCCTTTCTGCCAGCCACATCTATTCATCCATCCATCCATCCATCCATCCATCTATCCATCCATCCATCCATCCATCCATCCATTCATCCATCCATGCTTCCACCCACTCATCCATCCAGTCATCCAGTTAACCACATCCATTCATCTTCTATTTGTTTATACACCTATCCATCCATTCATCATTTCATTCCTCCATCCAATTCTCCACTTATCACCCATCATTCATCCATGATTACTTCCCATCCATTTATCCAACCATCTACTCATTCATTCACATATCCCTATATATGAATTTATTTATTTATTTATTTTTGAGTTGGCATCTCACTCTGTTGCCCAGGCTGGAGTGCAGTGGCATGCTCATGGTCACTGCCACCTTGACCTGCTGGCCTCAGGAAATCCTTCCACCTCAGCATTCCAAGTAGCTGGAACTACAGGCATGCACCACCATGCCCAGCTAATTTTTTGTAGAGACAAGCTCTCATTAAGTTGCCAGGCAGGTTTTGAAACCCTGGGCTTGGTCATTCTTCTCGTCTAAACCTCCCAAAGTGCTGAGATTACAAGAGTGTGCTACCACACCCAGTTGATATATACATTTATACATCCAATCCAAACACATCCATCTATTCTTCTAACCATTACCAATTCACAAACTTATTTACCCATCCTTCCATCCATCTACCCTTTCATCCACTCATCCACCCATTCGGCTATCTGTTCATTCAGACTG